>JANIJG010015165.1:8273-101019 GCA_024611175.1 Megaceryle torquata | reverse complement strand
TTTTTGTCATTTTGAAAGTCTAGATAATTTTTCCACACCCCCCCCCCCCCCTTTTTCTTTAATGCTTGTAATATTTGTTTTTCTCATGTGAAAAAATATTGCCTGCAGCACCAGGTGGATTCAGACAGAAATCTATCCTTTCCAATGATCTGCCAACCTCTTTAAATATTTGAAAGACTTATTTTCTGTTAATGATGTAGAAGACAAAGAGGTAATGTACTTTTTAGTCAAAGAACAGAGTAGAGATATCAGAATGCTAAAAAGATTGATAGTTGCTCTTATCTGCACGTTAGATTCTGGGGAACACAAAGGATGTTAAGTATATTTGTGACTCTTTACCAACTCCTATGACGACAAATAGATGGGGATTTAAGGGAGGATGTCACAAGTAAGAATCACATTGTCTATTTTAGTTTCTGGTATCTCCAACTTTCTCTGTATTGATATTAATCTCATGGTATTGAAGTAGCTGTTTATCACTTTTACTTGTTTGGGGTTTTTTGCTAGTTTTTCCTGGATGCCTCTGAAGTGAAGAAAAACTTATTACATTACACAACAATCTATATCCAATATTAAGGCAGTGGAGCTGGTGAATAAAGCTGTACTCTGGGAAATATAAAACTTGAACATTTTCCATTATTTCTTTTTTGCTTTTTTTCAAATGATTTTAAAACATAAGTTTCATCCTTTATTTCTAATTTTCCTCTTCTTTGTAAAATACTTTAAATATTCTCACTTATTGCACATATTTGGAAAATGTCAGCATAAACATAGTGCAATGCTTATATCTTATACCAAGCAGTGTCAATAGGATCACAAAATGACTGAAGAAATGCTAGCAGTTATGTGATGTTTAATTTCTTTCTGTTAAAATTACTGATTTTAAAATGCTTGTCATGGTTTAGGGTCAGGGTGGCCACTTAGACCAGTAACAGATGCTCTCTGTTAACACCCCTCCCTCCCCAAAGGGGAGGAGAAAGGGAATAAGGGAGAGAGACTTAAGGATTAGAAAAGGAGATTAGAACAGCTTTAGTGAGAATAAGAATAATTGATAATAATAAAAAATAGAATATGTACAAATATATACAAAACCAGTATAGAACCCAGGCCCTCTGATGGTAATTACATCACCACCACCACTGATGCTGTGGAGCAGGAACCGGGGGAGTCCTGGTCTGGGCCCCGCAGCAGATGGGAGCTGTGTTCAGGAGCTGGATTCTGGTACCGAATTCAGGAACACACCGATTGGGATCCTTGGATGCTCTGAGAAAGGAACTGAAACAGGACCTGAGCCAAGCCGAGCAAAGCTGGCAAAGCGGTCCAAGAGGGGAGAAGAGCCCAGGAGCCCCCAGGGAGCGAGCGAGCAAGCTAGCAAGCAAACAAAGCTAGCAAGCAAAACAAAACTATCAAGCAAGCAAGCAGACAAACCCCAAACTTATAGACCCTCCAGATCCCTCTGCTTTATACTGAATAGGAGGTATATGGCCTGGAATACCTCATTGATCAGTTTGGGGTCACCTGCCCTGTCCACTCCTCCCTGCAGGTGCAACCTTTCACTTTCCTGCACCCCCTAACGTGGTACAGAAGATCCAGCAGTGGCCTTGGTCTGCACACCAGTCCTTGGTAGTAACTCTAAGCACGGGGTGTTATCACTGCCAGCAGCAGACACTGTCTGGAAAAACAGGCTGCTAACTTCAGACAGTGCAGTTAGTTACAAGAACTGAACTGAAAAGTACAATCACTGAATAGAATTAGTTCCGTTCTCACTCAAACCAGGACAATACTTTATTGCCTATTATGCATGTTTAACTCATATCACAGAATAAATAGATTTGGAAGAAAGTACTCAATATAAAGCAAAAGAGCTATTTTAGTTCATTCAGCTAAATATAACTGTTTTGCTTAATAGTGGGTAAGAGTAAACACAGCACCGCCATTCTTACTTGCACAAGATCATTATAATGAAAATTTTATTTTGGATGATGTTGCCATTGCAGATTAATCATCTGAACATGTGCTGTGCAATTACAGTTTTACTATATAGTATGATCAGCTTTGAAAAATTAATTTGGGTTCATACTATCTTTAGGGAAAGAATTTGGAGAACAGCAGTATAACTAGGTGAAGAAAATGACTGATATTCTTTTTCATTTCTTCTAATCTTGATTTTTTTTCCCCTGTTATCTATACCCTGTTTGTCTGAGTCACGTACCCTGTCCCATTGGCTCTAAGCAAAAAGAATTTGATTCGGTTTCACTGCTTGCTTATGTAACAAGACTGGGTGTTTCCTGAACTCTCTTGCTCTGTGCTTCAGTCTCCTACCCTTGTAAGTCATTCCATATGTTTATTGTATGTGTCAAATTGTTCAAACTGTTATTTCTAGATTGTTTTATTTAAGATTTCTTTTTAAACTGGCAAATACAAATTCAGTGAGCCTTCCTCTGTGTGGACCAGTGTTGACACCCTGTGGCTAACTAGATTAAATCACAGATGAGTATTTAATAAGGATATCCTATGGGACATCTCCCAGAATTTATCTACTGCTTGAATACAGTAGTCTCATAGCTAAACTGTGTGTTAACTGTGCAGCATGTTTCTGCTCTCATTTCCTCAAGGGTATATGTGAAAATAGTGCAATAATATATTGAAAACAACTGAATTTTATGGCTACTTTTCCTTATCCTGATTCAGTACTTTTAACTGCTTATATGTTAAAGTAAGAGCTGATTGCCAAGTGTACAAAAGCATTATGTGCAATGTAGTGAAAATGTCCTTTAAACAGTCATCAAATCAATGTTCTAGTCATTCACCATTCTAAACATTCAGTTACAAAATCTTTAAGTCTTTCTTATTGCTGCTGTGGACACGACATTTCTCTAGAAATTGTTGCTATCTAATTTATTTTATAACTTAATGTCTGTCTTTACATTAACTGCAGTGCCTCAACCTTAAAACATGTTGGTAAATTCAGAGTAGCACCACTGAATGCAAAGACTTTTATTAACTGGGAATGATGTGTACCTTAAGCACTGATAAAAATGTGGATTTTTAATAACATCCATTTGACTTTTATTGTAGATTTAGGACATCATGTGAAAATAGAAGGCCTTGTTATTATTTTCATTATTAAGCTGTGCAGTGATGTCTTTAAAAACCCCAACAAAACAAAATAAAACACTCCAAGTACTTTTTAATCATTCTTTAAGGAAACTAAAGAAGTAAAGCCAAGGAACAAACGTGGAATAACTTCATCATTCATGAAGTCAAAGACTGAATTTTTGCCAGTAGTTAGTGTGTTCATCAAATAGTCACATACAGGAAATCATACACTCTTCAGGAAATCAAGTATCATGATGCTGCTTACAGCATAACATCATGGACTGTTTCACATGAGGTGCAGTTTTTTGTACAAGAGAACACTTATTAATGCTTTCTCTTCTTCCCTCATCCCTGTTCCTCTTTCTTTCCCCCTGCCTCCACGCACTCACACTTCCATTAGAGAAGACTCTTGCACCAGGTCTGTTATGCTGCTCAGCACAAAGGAAGGGTAAGAGGGCATCTTTCAAGTAACCAGGTGCCAAGCCATTTAAGACTTTATGGATCAAAACTAACACTTTCAGTTTCATCCAGAAGTTGGCAGACAGCCAATGCAGGTTCATGGATTATTGGTATTAAGATCTCTGCCTAAAATATGTGACTTACTAAAAGGATTGCTGCCTTTTGTATTAGCTCAGATTTCCCCTTGCATCAGTTCTAGAATTGCCTTGTGTTGAGCAATTAGCCTGAGAGGGCATTTTAGACTAAATTCTTCCCTAATTTTATACCCTCTGCAGTGCCAGTCATCCCAGTGCATATGCTATGTAAACCAGAACAGAGTTATGCTATTAGTAGTGGGCACTTGGCACCAGTTTGAGCTGCCTTTTCTCTGTAACTGTACTAATTTGAAGTCTTCCCCTCTTCCTTTTAATAAATTGTATGTCAGCTGTCTGTGGACATTTTACTGATGCTACATGACTTATGTTATCAATTAAGAATAAGTACTAGATGTATTAAGGCTTTTATTATTATTATGATTTAAAGGAATATTTAAAATTAACAATGTATATTCTTGGATTAACAGAGGGGGTTCTGGCAGTGTATTTTTGGAAAATAGTTGGTTGTCTTGCCATGGATAATTCACTGAACTAGTCCTTGAAATAAAGTTAATTTAACATGGTCCATTTGATATTTCTCCTTTCACTTTAACCCATAAGACTGGGCAGAAAGCTGCTTCCATGTACTGCTTCTTGGGTTCCTGCCACCCCTCAAACTGTCCTCCCACTTTAAATAACACCATAGTCCAAAAGACTCTGTCACTTCAGATTTATGCAACCCATGGTGCTTTCACTGTACTGAAGATTTTCTTATGGTTTTGAGGGAGAGCAGGTCTGCCTTGCTAGCTTCCCACCCTATCTCCCTTTAACCTTTCAAATCTCCTTGCCTAGTTTCAAGTTTCATTACATATGCTTTGACCAGTTCTACTCGTTGCCAGTTTTAGACTTTTGCATTCCAGTTATTAAATACACTTGGGAATAAAAGCTTGATGTGCCATAAATTTACTTTTCTTTTACAAGAAACAGAATATAGTTCTTTGGAAGTTAATCTATTGCCCCCATTTGTCTGATAACCTTTGGGCTTTTTTTTTTTTTTTCTTTTTAAGAAAGTGAGTGAAAACATATTTCAGTGTTCTTGTAACAAAGTGTTTAGTATAAGAAACTAAAGTGTAGGCATTTACTGTCTTTTAATATATTCCTACGGGCAAGGAACTCTGAGACATAGCATTCAGAATTTTTTAGACAAAAGACAACTTATTTAATGAAAACACAATGCGAGTTCTTTCAGACTTTTTTTTTCTTTTACAATGGGAAAATGTATTTCTTTTCTCTTTAAGTGTGTTAGTCTTCATAATCCTTCATGAAACTTAAAAGTGTCAGTCATTTAGATAATTGAAAACATATAATAAACTTAAGACTTATATAGTTGTTAATTATTGAGCACATGTAAAGACAAAATATTATAGCAGAAATTTTTTTTTCCAAGTCCTTTTTGCTTCTAATTTTGCACTAAGAAAAAAAAAAAAAAAAGGTTTTGCAGTTAGTGAGGTTAAAATATTCTCTTCTGTTTAGTCTTTCATCTTGAGTTTTGAGAAGATGAACTACCATGTTTATCATACTTATTTTGACCTTAACCTTTTTTTAATGAAAGAGACTTAAAATGTCCCAGCTGGCATGTCTCCCACTGTTGTGAAAAAAAAAAAAAAAAAAAAGAAAGAAAACTTTGAGTAGTTCTTCCTGTGCAGTAGTCCTAGCAGGATGAATAAAACTTAATAATGTATTAGGCAGAGAGTCAGTAATACTCATATTTGGAGATGGAATTTGAGAGATATCTTGCCCCAGTTTGATATTGAACCCATGAATAAACAGTGTATATGATAAAAAGTCAGAAAATATATTAATTAGTATACAAAAGCATTAAAATACTTCTATATTCTAACATTATTGTTTTGCATCAATAAAGACAAGCCCAGCAATCATAACATCTTTACAACTCTTAATGTAAGGTAGTTTGACTCAGTGCAAAGTTTATGTAACAGACCATTTACTTTGAACTGGGACAGTCCCTGTGATTTTAGTGAATTTACAAAATGTGTACCAGCTGGAGATCTGATTTAAGGAGCTTTATGTAAACCTCTGTACCTCACTTGTAAAAGCACACAAATTACAGGTGAGAATTGGCTCTGAGAATATATTTTCATACTTGTATCAGATGTCTATCACTTGATCTAAGTCAGCAGATTCTGCTTTGGTGCAAAAGTCTTGCAATACAGAAATTATTTTTATTTTTTAATCAGTGTATGATTGGATTTTTACAAGTCTGTCTTGCATCAAGTGTGTATTTATTTATTTTACAGTGTCTATCAGATGTCTATATTCAGTAATGTCCCAGAGAGCCCCTCTGAATGGAGAACACCTTGCTCTGGACTGCTTTTAGACAGGTGTAAGGGAACCAGTGTAAGGCTGCCCAGATAACAGCAGTATTTGGTCAGGGTCAAAGATGACAAATAATTCAGTCAAGCAGAGGTACAATGGGGCATATGAATAAGGCTTAGAATAACTGTTTTGGAACTCCTTGTAGGAGTACTTCACCAAAGAGCTCTTAGTAGCTACACACACAAGCTGTTTGTAAAACCTGCATGTGTTGTTGATTGTTATATGCTGAAATAGAATTAATTTTAATAAAAAGTTCTGTTCTGATCATAGTACTTGAAATAATGTTCTTCCTGACTCCATTAAAATTACCGATGCTTTATAATGAATATGACTGCTCATTAGCACAGTAGAAAGTTTTTGAAAGCCTTACTTAACATGTTAGCAAATACATGGCCCTGTGCATTAATGTAGTGCATGTTGATCTAACAGACTTGACTCAGGATGTTCAGAATCTGTGGATACTTTCCTTGGGTTATTTCAGTTGTTCAGCTCTAGTATCTCAGTTTTTCAGATTTTTTTATGTCAAGCCTAAGTATGGGAGAAGGTTGTAATGTTTTCTATTAATAGGACTCATGTCCTTTAATTTATATGGCATGCTTGAAGTTATGTTCAGTTGTGTCAGTGACATGGAAGGAGCCACAACTTGTGTCAGTCTTGTGGCATTAGCCTACTAAGCCTATTTTAACCTGGCACACCACTGTAACAGAGGGTCAGACAGTTCTGCGTAGGAAAGAGATTCAAGACTTGTACTTTAGCTAGTTTATTATTCTTAGTAAAAAGATTAAAAAAATTTTGATGGAGTGAGGCAAATTTGTTCTTTATGAATGAGCTGAATTAATTGCAGGATAATATTCCAGAAACTTACAGTTTTTAAAAAAGTTATCAGGTAGTGTATTTTTAATCTAGTGACTTCCAACTAGGAAAAAAAAAATATATATAATTATCTGAAAAGTACTTGAAAACTGTCAGTGTCCTGCTAACTTGAAAAAAAAAACTTTCTCGGGATATTAAAGAAATATAGCATATTTAAGCAATAAATGCTCATTATAATATAAGTATATATACTATTTTTTTTCTCTTTGTGATGTTATTCCATAAAGGATAGGTAATGGTAAAATTATGCTTAAAGGCTTGATTATGGTGGCATTATGTAACAGTCACTTTTCAACACAGTTATAGTGTTTCAACTTGCAAATTTTACATACTAAAAATGAAAAAATCAGTCTAGCAAGCTGCAAACTTTTAAAGACTTTAAATCTGCCAAATTATAGCCACTTATTTTTGCCTGACATATTTTCAGCTTAGACCCACATAGGGGCTGCCAAACTTGTTTCTTTTCATTACCTGTTCTATGTCTGGCTCAAAGTTTAGATTTTAGAAAATGGAAAAAAGCTGTTTGTGAAATCACAAGGCTCTTGAGCTCTTAGTTTCCTCTTAGTATCAACGTTTATTTATTTAGGTTTGGGCTTGGTTTCAAAAGATTGAAATTGGAAACAGAGAAGGTGACTCTGAATACCATTTATCTGTATGTAAGCGAACATTCAATGTACATTTAATTTAAAAAATTGCTGTTTCCTACAAGAGGGAGATATTTTTCACATTGTTAAAACATTTTTAGAGGTCACTAGGTGGTCATGTCACCAGCAGGGAGTTTTTGTTTGGCAGGCTGCATTAGCAGTTAGTAACAAATGCCTCCCATGATTCTGTGTTCAAAAGGAGTTGCTTTGCAAGTAACAAATACTTACAACCTGAGAACTGAAGTATAAAAAGTACTGACAGGGGAAAATGTTTGGAAACGTAAAACAGCATCTTTAGTGGCCAAATTGGAGTGTTTAGGGAGTTGAAGATTACATCTCTACTTTATACTTGAGCTTGGAGTTTACAGAAGCAATAATATTTTCACTACTGCAGTTGTGAGTCTCATCATTCCTAGTTAGTAAAGAATTCTAAATTTGCAGCTTACAGAAGTCCTTGGTTTGGGATGTAGTTAACATTTTCAATATAATTGTCATCAGATCCTTCATACTCCTTTTATTTTTATTCCCTGATGTGGTATTTGCATATTTTTTGAATGTCTATAAATACTCTGACAATTTTCCACAGATTTGACATGTATTTAAAAGTAAGAAGGAATAAAACTGAGTATCACCGACTGTGTACAAAACATTTGGCCAAATCTACACTGTAAGAGAACAGAAGGCATGTTTGAGAGATTCTTTGTAAGCT
The DNA here is from genome assembly GCA_024611175.1 of Megaceryle torquata. NCBI lineage: Eukaryota > Metazoa > Chordata > Aves > Coraciiformes > Cerylidae > Megaceryle > Megaceryle torquata. The sequence goes on along the minus strand of JANIJG010015165.1, from coordinate 92,764 downwards.
CTTAACATGTTCTCTTTGAGATATGGTGAGTGAACATTCACTAGGGGACATACAATGGAAATATTAATACTTGGAAAGTGAGTCTGAAAAATATCACTTTGTTATATATATAATAAAATTAATTCATAAACAGATGTTATTAGTAGCTGGAACAGGGATTTCTTCCTTCAACCTTAGAGTTCACTTTTTCCTGATGAATGTAATGCAGAAAATCTATTTTTTTCCAGTGTATAATTTAGTGTATAATTAATCCCACTATGCAAAAGAAAATGGGAAAGGGCTCTGGAAGAGAATAATGCCCATGGTGATGCTAATCTGAAGCAACTGCTTGACTTTCTTAGGACTGCATTCCTTCACACCAGTGCTCTGACCCTGACAGTTCCATTGCCCAAATCTCCACAATCTGCAGGCTTTATGCAGGCAGATGTCCTTTGATAGGATGCCTGTATTTTTCGTGTAAACTGACCCTATCTGGAGTGAGGCCTTTGTAGGAGAGTGTCTGTTGTTGGACGCATTGTCTGCCCAGCTGTTTCATATGAGGTATTCCTTCTATGGAGAGTCTAAGCAATGGACAAAGTCAAAACCAGAATGCATTTGGGCACATGAGGTCTTCTTCTTTGGCATCTCAAAATATTTTTTTTCCTACAATACAGCTTTGCACTTCTCAAAAGGAGCCTCTTGTTGATGGATAGGGCTGAAAGTATGAGAATTGAGAATACCTCTGAAGTATGGCAGGAAGAGAACTGTGTGCAATCCCATCAACTCACGTCTATACTTCCATAGGAAGAAAACTCTAGAATGTAAGATAGGAGAGAGCTGCTATGCCCTCTGACCTTGTAAAAACCAGGCCTCCAGTCTGGATGAGCTGAAGAATAATGTGCGCCAGCTGTGCAGTCTAGATGTAGCATTGGGAACCAAGAGTCTTTGACAAAAAAGAAGGCGCTTGGAAAGGCACATTAGTCCAATTAATACCACATGGTGACCTTATGAGGACTAGAGTCCTTAGGGTCCCTTTTCGGAATTAGACCTCAACCAAATGTAGCAGCTGGATTTTGTTTACGCTAGAGGGTTGCTCTGGTTTAGTTAGCTATATGCTTGTCTGTACTGAATAGGAAAAGACCAGGCCTGGAATTCTCAAAATCTATTTTATTATACTCAGAAGACACATTCTGATAATTTTTCTGGAGATTTCTGGCAGGAGCAGCATGAAACTTAATCCTTACCTCAAGCTCTGTTTGCACTAGATCATTTCATGTGTTACTATAGTTAGGGCTAGAACAGATAGAGTGTTATCTCAAGTCTATGAATCAGTAATATATTGAGCAAGGAGCAGGGAATCTCATTTCTCATGTGTGAGTGTTACCTGGTTGCTCTGAAGCCTTCCAGCAAGCTCCTTGTTTCATGTATTGTTAGGGGCATTCTGCTCAATTAGGAGATGTTGACCTTGTCTGACTCCTGGGAGATATGGGTATGTTTATCTTCATTATTGTGGGCTATAATTATGCAATACTTGGAATCTGTGACTTTGTGCTTTGAGCAACGGCACAATGTATGACTAATGAGATTTTCTTAAAATATTTTCTTAACTAAGGTTTTCTGAAAGTGATCTTAGCTGATTGGAATAAACAGCATTTACATGGTTCAAGAGTTCCACAGCCTTTTCTAAGGTTCTCACATTTTAGGTTCTGTGCAGAAAAGGATCTGCGGGATAGTTAAAATGTTTATCTGCTGTTTATTTTTTTTTTTTTCAATCATTAGTCTAAAGAAGTTACAGCTTTTTTTTAAGAACATACAGGTTCGTATTGTCACATGTACAGCATGAAATAACTTGTAATTTGGTGGGTTTGTATATGTATGTTAAAGAACAGAGTTTGAGTAGTTTGTCTTGAAGAAGATAACTAAAAATTGATTTACCAGCTGGTAAATGTTGGTAAATACTATTTGTTCTATTGGTAGCTTCTCTACAGCTGGTTTCACTGCTGGAATAAATAGTTTTATGGTGATGAGTGTGAGATCCATATTTAGAAAATTAATGCCACAGCTTTTTTAACTTGAAAATTTTATATTAACATCTTTAATAAATCACCAGTGAGGTGCAGCGGTCATTGTTGGTAATCATTTCTTTACTAACTTGGAAAAAGTCATAGTTGCTGAGACTCTCTGCTGTTACTTGAAAACGGCCTCTCCCAACAATATAAACATATGCTTGGGTCCTTTGAGGAATTTAAGCTGTTTCCTGAAAGCAGGTGGGGGCACAGTTGGGGTTCTGTCGATCACTCAACTCAGAGAATTGGTAATTTTTGAGGAATGGCTTTGAACTTTGTGAACTGTTCTCAGCTGATACTGACGGTGCTCTGATTTATTCAGTTGACTGTACTATGACTACCTGATGTTAATTACCAGATAATGACATAAACCTAATGATAAGGCACTACACAGAATGAACTGCACAGATAAATTCTGCCAGGTAGGTTTTAGATTTGTCCAGTTCGTCTGTCGATTGTCTGTGTATCAGCTGGCTGAAACTGGAGATGCTGGGGTGCATGGGGTAGAGATTTCATGTTATCTAGCTTCCTAGCTTAGTGACAATGCTGGCACAACTGCAGGATGTGGAAGAGCTGTTGGTAACTGAGATTAAGTGGAAGTGGCAGCAGTACCCTCTAAGAAAGAAGGCTGGTGGCAACAGCTCAGGATTGTGAATGGGAAGAATGTCAAGGTGAATCACTCAATGGGGCATTACTTCTTAAGTGATTTTTCAGCTGCTTAAAAGGTTGGCAGCTAGTGAAGCAGAATACATTTGGACGGAAAGACTTCAAAAATTACTGTCCATTCAGCATTCCAGGTCTAACAGAACTTCACTGGCTAACAGCATAGGATTTGATTGTAACCAGTAATAGTAATTCTACCTGTTGAAAAAACTGTGGAAATATTTATTAACAGTTCTGCCTTTTATTATAATACACATATGTCTTATACACTGTATTGATTGCAAAGTAGAACAAATACTTTTCTCTGTTTTATGAGTGGCTGACGTGGTGACTTCTTAGAAAACACAAATTATTTTGGAGGTATTGTCAACAGGTGAAGTTATGTTCCCATACACTACGCTGCTTTACTCTTCACTTAGGTAGTCAGCACTAATACGTTAAGATCCTTGTTCATCAGCTCTCTTGCTGCAAGCTAGTCTGTAAATGTGAACTGAATATGTCAGCTTTTATAAACATCATATGCACTCTGTTCCTCCCAAGGAATTGTAGCTGTTAGTAATTGTTCATTACAAAGTAACTTCCACTAATGTTCAGAAGCATGGAAGTAATCTGGGGAGAAATATACTTTGTTCTTTTGTACTTAATATGACTCTGCCTTAAGTAGAAGCTTAAGTCAGCCTTAACTGTGGAATCATGAGTGTACTCACATAGTATAGTTTTAAAATGAGCTGAAGAACCAACCCAATTATGTTTTTGCCAAGTTTTTAATATTTTAATCCATTTGTTAAAGTTTTAAATATTTATTGGATTTTTATATAGGGTTTCCTACTTTTAAAAGTACATCAGCATTGGTTTCTATTTTTAGAACAAAGGGTTTTGTAATTAATACAAGAATAACCTATATGTGTTTCTCTTTTTGGAAGAATTGAGGCAGACATAAATAAATTTTCTTAGCACCTGATACTGATTTAAATTTTTAATTTTGTTTAATCTTCTATTCCAGAAAGGATAACATTGCATTCTGTCTTTCAGCATCATTTTGTCAAGTTTTTGTGTATATTCTTATTTGGGGAAATATTGTTCTAACCAGATAACATGGTTCTCATATGCTTTAAAATAATTTCTGGAATACTGCATATCTTTGTTGTGTGTTGACCACATACTTTCTTTTTCTTGGACAGTGCATTAAACAGCATAGCTACCTGCAGTGTTGAATTGTACTAATTAACTAGTTCCCTTTTGTGCAACAGGAAAAAATTACTACACCTACTTTTGTATCTAGACTTTGATTTGGTTAGTTCTGGCTTCTTTGAGTTACTGAGGTGTTGTTATTTCCTACCACCTGTACAGAATCTTTGCTCATTTCAGATATTAACAGCTGTTGTTTCATTTCTCATAGCAATGGCACTTCTGTTAGCATTCCTTCTTCTAGTGGCAGCTCGTCTTAAAATGAGCATCTTAAAACCCATAGTATTTATATGAGTCACGAGGCCACCCAGATAGCAATTTAAGAGAGCATTTTCCATAGCAACAACTTCTTAGGCTTTTTCTGTCACGATTCTTTCCAGATGTGCTGTTGATTCAGATAATGTTCAAAATCCTGCTTAGACACATTTTCTTTCTCTGTTGTCTTGGATTCTAGAGCTCATCCAAGGTTATAGAAAGTGTACAATTTTGTATGTGGCTTAATAAAACCCAAACAAACCAACCATAGGCATGCAGAGGGTCCAGAAAGTGTTCTCTACTTGATTATAAAGAAACATTTCATTTCAATTGGCTGGTTATTATTTTACCAAAAACCCTATTGATTTTTGTTGCATTAAGAATCCATACTTCTTGTAGGACTATCCCTTGGAAAATCTGACTGTATAAACTTACTATCTGAACTGAATAATTTCCAGTTTTCAGTGTTGAAACCTGCATTTCTTTTGGTTTTGTTGGGTTTTTGTTTGTGTGTGTGTGTGTTTGTTTTTTAATGTGAAATTAAATTTGATGGGATAAAGTTTGTCATCAGTGTTTAATGTCATATTTGAAAAAGCATCCTGATACAAGCATCAGGGTTTCCAATAATAATACATTTTGATTTTTATTCTTTTAGTCCCTTCTGATTGTGTTTATTTAACTGAATCACTTATCCTCTGCTTTTATGTTGCTCTTGTAATGTCTAGTACAGGTTTAAGTGGCTATATTAAGTCTTATGTAGTATTTGTTGACTTCTTAAAGAGTTCTTAAATTTTAGTGGAACGATAAACATCACTTTACCCAGTGCTTTGCAACAGATTTAGATATTATTCTAAGGTATAGCTGTTAAAAAGTTTTCAAAATAACACTCAGTGTTTTGAAGCTGCATTTTTAAAAGTATTTTGATTTTTTTTGTTAGTATTGATGGTGTTTCAGATTACTTCTTTGTTTTCTAAAGCCCTATCTTAAAAAAAGACTTTGCACACTGGACTCAATGTATTTTGTTTCTAAAAGAAAATTAATTTGTGTCCAAATGCAGTAAGGGGGGTAACTCAAGCCTTGCAAATCTTGCAGATACTATGAGGTAACATTTCCTGTAGTTTTCCATAAGATAAAAGCAGAAAGAGTGAGGAGAAAAATGCTGCATTCCTCATTAGGAAGGAAAGACTTGAATATATATACAAGACCACTATACACAGTCCTGTTACTCCACTGTCACTTGGAATATTACAGCAGTGTGTTCATTGCCAAAATACATGTGTCTGATTGATGGGTAAACTCAGCTGTGTGCCATCTGGATGGATCTCAGATCCCATGGTTGATGGAAACATGACTGAAGGACTATACACATGTGTCCAAAAGTCTAATGTCTTGTCACAGGGCTGTAAGTTGGTCATAGTTTTGACATGGATCTATTTTATTTTGTCCCCAAGCCTTCCTCAAAGATGAGAAAAAAGCTAGAAATATCTCCTCAGAAATCAGAATATCTGTATGTAACTCCTTCTTGCAGACATGCCATTTTTCTAGCTTAGTGACTTTTGAATGATAGCAAACTCTATCCAGTTCCCACTGGTTCCTCAAAAGTACTGTCTGTCCCCTGCTGCCCCTGCTTGTAATCTGGATGCCTGTACAAGCTGCTGCCCCTCAGCTCCCTACTGTGACATCTTTCTGTGTCCCACCTTGCATGATTGGTAACTTCTTCAGAAAAGGTCTTAATATCCCCTTTCCCCAAGAAGATTCACCTCAGTTATTTTTAAGATATACTTGAGAATACCTAAGTAGAACACATACCTCCTGACAGACACCTAGCTGATACCTACAGAAGGGAATGATGTAGTTTAACTTTTAGGCTGCTGTGTGTGCAATCAGGAATTGGACTTGATGATCCTCATGTGTCCCTTCCAGCTCAGGCTATTATATGATTCTATAATCTAACTGTGGAAAAACCTGATAGTTAAAACACTGACAAGGAAGGCGAAGCAGTTTGGTTCACCTACTCAACTAATATTAAGGGCTATATATATATTTTTTTTAGTTCTAGTTCACTGATTTTAATAATTTTTAAAGTATCATCAAACAGCTTTTAAATAATTAATGTAGTAGTTCTAGGGATTAAGTAATTTTGTTACCCATTTTTTAATAAAATTTTAACTAGATCTTAATTCAAAAGCACACTCTTAATTTTCCCTGAGGGAAAGTCCTTCAGTTTTAGAAGTTTTCCCAAGGACTGACAGAGGTACTGAAATCAATAGAGAATTTTATGTATTAGTCCTGTTAGTCTAGTATGATGTGTAAGAAGTTAACTGTTTATCAAGACTAATCATAGAATCCCACGTTGGTGGGGACCTCTTGGATCACCTAGTCCAACCTTTCTTGGGGAAGTCATAGTCTAGATAAGATGTCCCCACGACCAGTCCACCTGAATCTTAACAGTGTCCAGTGTTAGGGGTTCCACCACTTCCCTGGTGAGAATACTCCAGTGGCTGATTGTCCATGTGAAGCATTTTCATCTGGACACAGAATCTTGCTACAATTTGTTGTGGAACTGTCTTAAAATATCAAAGTACTGTTATTTCTCTTGTGACTCTTTATTGCCATTCAGACACCTGTCTTGCTGCATACTAAACCTCTCTGATACAGTTCAGTGATACACATTACACATCTTTCATCTGACTTGAGAAAGTCAGTATGAACTGTCTTCACTGAGAGTCAATGTGTATTTGAGCTCTAAGATTGTACATATGCATTTTTTAAAATGATTCCTTAGTCTAAAAAAAATTTTTAATCAGTTAACCCACCAAAGAAGATCAGTGAGCGAACTTCTTTATGCAAAGTTGAATTATATGATGATCTTCATGCTCCTGGCAATGCTTGTAAACAGATCCATTAGCAGGGAAGTAATATAATTAAATAACATCATGTGGTATCTGATCTCTTTCATTCCCAATCTTCTAAGATACTAATTAGAGAAATATTTCTGTGGTGTTGTCTAATTCATTCTCTCCTTCTTTATATCTTATGCCTGCTCTAGGCTTTCATTGTCTTTACTGATACTTTTCTACTTTATAGTTATTATTTTCATATGCTGTATTTTAGGCATGCAGAATTTTATTTACAATGAAGGTGTTTCTTTCACTGACATAAAATGGTGGAGGCAGAATTTGAATAAATAACCTTTGACAAAATGCCTGTAGACATTAGGTCTTTAGACATTCCACACCTAAAGGAAGGTGGCCTATTAGTTTGAGAATAATTATCTTAATTATCTTCTTTACTCAGATGCCTAATTATTTGGGTTTTTTTTCTCCCTTATGCTAACACCATGTCACAGTGGTGTTAGTAGTTGGTTTTCTGTGGCTTAATCATAAATACAGATCCAATGGTTCCTAATATAGTGAAATGCTCAGAAAATAGAAGCCCAGAACACTATGTTGAAGTTTATTCTGTAGTACCATATCAACTAGGAAAACTTAACAAAAACATTGTCATTTAAAAAAAAAAAAAAATTGAGTTGTTGAAATCTGTAGAATTTCCTGAATGTATTAACTAAAGCTATGTAACAATTTTAATATGTGCTCACAGTGTAGCAATAAGTTAATAATGGTAATGATGACTGACATGACAGATCTAAATTAGAATCATTCAAGTATTAAAACTGTCACCCTTTTTGGGGATGTCTGTGTTCAAAATTCTAAGCAGTTTCTTAGTTTAAGGCTGACATACAGAATTATACTTTTACATATATTTGTGGCTAGTGGAAATTATGTGACACTGCTTTGCATAATCCCTGTGTGACTCCCTATTTAGTAAGTGAGCATTTAAGCTGTGCCCTCAGATCTGTTATCAGATGTGAATTATGCACTGCCAAGAGAGTGCATTTTCTTAATTCTACATATTCAGGCAATTATTGTTCCTGAAATAGCTTTCTAATACACTGTAAAACTCAAGGTATAAATTCTAATACATATTTATATTTATTTCTCTATGTTGTTTTAAAATGGAGCTAATTATTCACTCTGTGATATACTTTAAAGTTCAATGTCACCTACATTGCATTTTATGAGTTTTATTATATATATTATTCAGAGGAGAGCTGCTTGTGACTTTATGGAAATTAGAGGAGGAACTTGTTACTTCTTTCAAAATGAGATCAGTCTTTTTCTTAAATATCTAAAGAAAAGGAAGGAGATAGACTTTTATTTGTGTTACCTGTTTGCCAAAAGGATAATCTTATTGACCGGCATTTATTAAAAGTTGAAGGAAAGGCCCCTTCATTCTTTAGCAAAAGTATCTATTTTGTAACAATTGACATACGGAATACGTTGTCAATTCAAAGTTAAGAACAGAATACAGTTAATGAAAGTTTGTCTTTTTAATATTCTCTCACTGCATCTCAAGTTTTATGAATCTTTGAGTAAAATATTTTTAATTCTCTACAAATTCATTAAAACAATAGTAACTTTATTAGTAACTTTTTTCAAGCTTGAACATTTCTTTGACAGTTCAAAAATGTTACTAAGAACTATATTCTAGAGATCAAACCATTCAGCCTGTCAAGTACTTTTATCTTTGTCTTTTATAAACACAAAAAGCAGTGTTGAAGGATAAGGAGGCTGACAATGACAGATTACCTATAGTTTTGTTTTCCTGTTTAACTTAGGTGGACCCAGTGCAGTGATACATTCTGCTGTAACACAATCCCATGTGTTCAGATGCCATTGTTCTTCTTCTCATGAGTCCCCATTTCTGAACCACATTGTGGTGTGGCATAAAACAGGCAGAGGTATTTTAAACAAGTGTTGGTTGCATTTCTATAGAGAATCATCCAAAGCCACATGGACAAGGTTTGAATCCTAGTAAAAGGCTGCAAAACTCAGAAATAATTGTTGTCTTCTAACTTCTTCAAGTGTGTTTTGCAGCACTGTGAATTATATTTCTTTTTTTCCCCACTGCATTTCGCACACAGTCTTGAGCTTGTTACATCTACTCGTGTGAGCAGTGCTGCACATTTGAATGAAATGGTAATGCAGTGGTTATTGAAGCATGATCTATGAAACTATGATGTAATTGCTTTCACAGACGAGTATGTCTTTTCTGAGGGGATCTGTTTTACTTATCTGTCATTTCTAAAGCATAAATCATCAAGACATCAGAAGTGCAATGTTACAGGGCTTGAAAAACTTAAAAGAATTCAAAAGGCAGTTCAGTGCCTTTTACTTGAAAATAAACGCCCAAAGATGGGCATGAAGTTCCTTCTTTGCCTTTTAAAATTTGGCTCTTAACTTATGCCTTTATGCTGGATGAGTTTTCTTTGCTTAAGAAAAGACCTATATGCATATTCCAAATTGCTGTTAAAGGAGAAAAAAAGGAACAATTTAAAATTTGCCATCTAAAGACAATACTATTACTTTTGCTGGGGGAAGTAAGGAGAGATGTGGTTATGGGCATAATGAAGCATAGGGAAGAAGCACTGAATTATAGCTCTAGGGAGGTAAAGTGGAGGAAAATGACAAATGGGTAAGCTGCTTTTTCAAGAAACTCCTCTGTGATTATTCAGAAACAGGTCTTGTGTTTCTTTCCATTTACTCTGAAATTTCACATTAGGAACAGCTGCTTTTTCCTGTTTGTCCTTGATTCTAGCTTAATGAAAACACACATCTGATATAAATGTAATAGAGAGACTATTTGTTTACTATCTCACACAGTGTAATACTTGATATTTCTTTCACACACCTGTTCCCAGCAGAAGGTTTGATCAGATGGTTAATTCAAGTAAAAAAGCTTGGTGGGTTGGACCGGTGGACTGGGGTGTATAAGAGAAAGGCCCCTAGTGTCTTTCTGTCCCAGAGTTAATGGAGCAGTCTCCTCTACTTCCTGGTGTGCTTGGGCTGTGGAGCATCAGTAGTCCTCTGTGCTTAATATAAGGGCACCAGGATAACCCGAAGTGCTATTTCATGCTGGTTTTTTTTATTAAAGTATTTCAAGAGGGATTGTTCTTTGAAAATGGTGCAAAATAAATGTTCATTTAAAAGAAGCTATAAAGCTTTTGTAAAGCCTTGTAATTGGAGAGACAAATTTTCTGTCAGTCTTAGACATACAATTCTAGTATAATCACGTAAAATCAATAGTGACTTAATTTACCTGTCTCTGTTCTTGAAGATAACAGATTTTAAATTTCATGCTTGTGAATAGTATGTTTTGTTTTTAAAGAAAAAGCTTTAAAATACCAGTAATATTCCGAAGTTTATTTTCTAAAATGCTTGCACATCCATAATGGATTAACAGCATGTTTTAACAAACCATTTATTTGCTTTAGGAGTGACAGAGAGAAGCTGTTTCAAACAGGATCTCTCAACACCGTCTATCTCTAGTCACCTCCTACTGAACTTAAGGTTGAATACTGGGGGTCATGAGGGAAAGAAAACAATAATTAAAGGGAAAAAGTTGATTGAGCTGGTTGATTTTTTTTTTTTTTCCTCCTTCAGTAGAATTAGCGTGTAAGAAGCTATCAAAGTACTCTACTGTATGTCATTAGTTCAAACATTTCTGATTTTATTTAACTTTAATGGTGACTTTTTAAAATGCCTTTCTGTATTTTGTGGAGAGCTACTTAAGTAGTAAAGGCAGTAAAAATTCCTATTAGAAGATCTTCTTTCTATAAATATTAATCTTGGAATTCTGTTAGATTACAATTGGACTGTTTCTAACAACTAACCCCACCTCCAAAAAAGTTGTCATGAGTTCTTCTATTAAAGCTCAGAAAATTATTCTTAGACTAACAGAGGTGGGGAGTAAAGCAGGAGTGTTTAGAGTTCATTTCTAAATTGACTGTGATAAGTGGCAATGCAATGTATTATGATTAGAGATTTCTGGGAGACTCTTTAGGAAGGTTAACTGCAAGGCAGCTCTCAAAAGAAAGCATTTATCTTAGTGGTCATCCTTCAGTGTTTTATACTACTGAGTTTTTTTGTGGGTGGTTAGAACCATTTTTTTGTGTTTTATTAGCTGTATCTTGAATACCTCCTACAAGCTGAATGACAGTTTAGGGTTATTAAATCTGTTCTTAGTACATTTTTTTATCCGTAGTTAATCTTGACTAAATATATGCTAGTGAATAACCCTTTTTTCTCAGTTGTTGCCCATATTTGTTAAAGAAATTATTCCATGTGACATTTGTTTAGGCTGCAGTTTGATAAAATGCTATATACAATATACTTTTTCAGTTTGGCATTCAACAGAGTCTTTCGTGGATTTATTTCTTCTTACAGTATCTTATCTTCCCTTCTAGTATGCTAAAGCTTCCTTTTCATATTAAGCAATTTTCTTCACTCCAAGGCAGACACTTTCATAAATACATATTCTATGTCTGTATTGCTAGAGATCCATAAAATTTTATTTTTCAGGTGCTGGGTTATATTTCTAACTCAGTTGCTTTGGTATCATCTTCTTTCTCTAATCCTATGTATGGTATTTTTCTGTAATGCAATGTTCTTTAACGCTATTTCCAGTGAATTTTCTAAGATTTATAGGATTTTATACTTTTTGTTTGTCTAAAAGCCATGACTATTATTAGATTAATAGCTGACTGATCCTCCAAGGAAAGACATCTCCATATTTCACTATCACTGTGGAATGGCCCGTGGAGTATGAAGTCATTCTTATCTTTAATTGCTGTCATGGAAATTTTCACAGAATATTACATTGTTCTTTCTTACTACTGATGTGGAAACTTAAATGTATAAGGTCTTTTCTTCCAGTCATAAGAAGGCTAGGGATCATATGAAGGAAGTGGGTGAAATATGACATTAACTCCAAGTATTACTGTCTTAAATGAAATGCAGAGTAAATCAGCTTTAAAACATCAAATCATTGAATAACTGGGCTTCTAGTATAGTAATTTCTTATTGCATGATCCACTATACCCAGGTTGTTTCTAACAGGTGTTTGCCTACATTGTTGAAAAAGACTTCCATGGTCAGTGACCATCTTTCCCCAGCAATTTCTTCCAGTACTCAATTCCTGTTCATGCTTACCTGCCTTTATCATTAGACTTTGGCTAGATATTATGAGGAATAAACCCTACTTTCAGCAATTTATGTACATTATTTCTTGTTCTTTGTGGTATGGATATGAAAAAAAAAATCCATTTCAATTTGACAAAGCATTTTATGTTCTGACTATTATGTTGCCAAACACTGACTATTGTTTTTTCATGTCAGTCATTTCACTGATTGCTTTTGTTGCTCTCCCCTGAATTGTCTCCACATTCTTCATGGTGAATCATATCCAAAACAGATTCAGTAGTTCAGCTAAGATCTTCCCAAAGTCATGTAGATCAAAAGAATCACTTCTGTCTTGCAATCTATTTCTACTTTACAGGAGGATACAACAGATCATTAACATGGAGTTCCTCTTTAGTTTTCTAGACAGAGACTTTGGTTTGTCAAGACATGATTTTTTCCTGTCTTACAGCACTTGAAGATCTTCCCAGTCTTGAGTCTCTTTGAAACATATTAAGTAGATTTTCTAGTCACATCGTCCATGTAGTCAATGAAAACATTAAACAGAGTGGATCCTAAATAGTTTTGGGTGGAATACTACTTGCATAAATAAATTAATTCCTGGCCATTAGGAATGTGCTGTTTCTTTTGTTCTTTCTTTTGTGTTTTGGTATAAAATAACGTTCAGTATACGAAGAGACTTGTGCAAGTTTCTTGGTACTTCTCACTGGAATAATTAGTACCTTAACCCCTGATCTCACAGGTGCAAGTGTGCTCGTCAGTACTGTTATATTCACTGTCTTTGTATTAAGGAGACTAGCTTGAGATAGTAGGTTGCTGTTGAGTAGAATGCAGCCAGGCTTCACCAGGGGAGAATGAATTTTATTCATTTAATGAGTGTTGCTTTTCCAGGGAAAAGTTCTCCCTCTCCTTCATGTAATGAGGAATCATCTTATAGCAGAGGATATATACTTGTTAATCTTAGGAAAGGAAAATGTACAGAATAAGTACCAATATAGAGAAAATGCTATTAGACTTAATATGTATTTTATTAATCTGAGAGTTTACCTAATTTCACCGTGTGCAGTTAAAGTGATTTTTCATGGTGTTAAAAGTACTACTCTGTTGTTTGTATAACAGATTAGATTGCCAAAAAAGAGAGGAAAAAACTACTAATAGCAAAAAGGATTAGTCTTTATAAATATTACTGTTAAAGAATGTCATTTAATTCAGTGCTCTAATAAATTATTTTAAAATGTATTTTATTACCGTCATTTATTAAACAATAAGGAGACATTTTGGCTGCAAATAGTGATAACATCTCTATAGAAGTGTATTTGGATAGTAATTTTTTTCCCTGACACAGTAGATAATTAGGAATTATAAATTATGCTTACACTCTTCAGCATGTTAGCTGGAGAGTATATCAGACTGTATGTTGTTCTTGGTGCCAGTTCAGCTCTTGATTTTTGAAAATTCTTGCACAGAAATGCATGGTGAGTTTCAGTTTCTAGCAGCAAAGCAGAAGTGTATTACTCACCTGAGAGAATTAGATTAACACCATGCCACCTATTTACATTTTTTATTGAAGTTTACTGAATGTTTGTTAGTGAGAAAGTCATTATTATCAGCTCCTTTGCTGAGATCTTATCCTTGTTCCTAGTGGTCAGATAATCTCACTTCAAATGTTCCCTGCAAAAATGGTGATATTAATTTTTTAGCAGGGTCACTGGGTAGGTAAATTCCTTCTGTTCGTCAGATTTAGTTCTTCCATAGGAAAATTGAAGTATGTTGACAGGGTAGCACAGCAACTTTCACAGACATGGGTAAACCGGTATGTGATATGTAATGTATTAGATATGATAATGTAGAACTCTAGGTCTATCCCCACAGACGGTATTTTGCAACCTCTACCTCCCAGCAATTTAGTGGTGGAAGTGTAACTCTGGTGGTATGCTATGCTATGCAGAAGTAAAGAAAGCTGTTTAGGTTTCTTTAGATGCCCTTTCATAAGGTGCATCTTTATTTTGTACTGTAGAAAATAATAAAAACTGTTTGGTGTCTCTGCCTTCTTTGTATTGAAGTAGGTAGTTAATAAGGATGTAAACCACCAACATGTCATTTGGTAGAATATACAGTCCTGTTCTTCTGGACTTTTGTTCACCTGGAAGCCTGGTTTTGAGTTATATATTTGAGGTTATTTCTGTCAGATTATCTGTGATAATAGACACAGATAATACAACAATGTACTCCAGGAGTATGTCTGTGCAGGCAGATGTGGACAGATGCAAGCTTGCTCAGCCTACACTCTGAGCAGACTGTATGTGAGCCAGTTCCAGTCTGGAAGCCATCAGCGTGTTGTGGTGGCACTATGCCCAAGCTAAAACACCACGTCTCTTAGATAAATGAGGCTTTACAGCCACTGAACTAAGCTGACTCATTCGGATAGCTTCAAGAGCATGGGCAGTGTGAGTTGCATTCAGCTGCACATCTGTATAGATATACTCACAAATCCACATTGCTGTGGAAGGACTTCACTAGATTTCCTCACCCTTGTATTCCCCTACAATAGTCTCTCAACATTTGTAGTTTTAAGGCTTCCCAACTCCACTTACATTTACTATAAAGATAGGAATTTAAAAACAATATTGCTGATAATTTGAGGGAGGCAATTCAAACTTGCATATGTGCTGTGGGTTTGATTCAAGTCCTGGACTGTCTCAGTGGAGCACTTATGGAGTCATATGATAGCCTCTACTTCACATAACTATGAACCATTATTTCCTGGAAGTGTTTGATATGAATCGTTATTTCCTGGAATTAAGTTTTGGGTACATATTTTCCCAAGTATTTTCCCAAGATAGGAGAAGTTGTGTACTGAAGGGAATGATCTTGTGAGCTCAAGACAATATAGAAGAAAGATTGTTAGCTTTCCATTGCAAAACCATTCTTAAAACTGCCAGTTGCCTTTCATAATCATTCAACACCATCATCAGAGAAAAGCATGTTAGGTTCTGGAAAACTGTGTGATATTAATATTTCACTGTTTACCAGAGGTACCTACTTTACACAATTATTACCATGGATTAAAGATTAGGGTTTAGTTCCATTGGTGGTAAATGCAGACAGGGCAAATCTTTGTCCTCTATATCCTGAAAATGAGAGGAACATAGTAATACCTTTTTAAAAAAAATAATGTTCAAACAACAACAAAAGTGTTGCTTGTTGCAACTTAAAAATTAGAAAGTGTTTCTCGATGCAAACTGGTGGAGCATTGTCAAAACTTCTGACTAACCTTCCTTTGTAATTTTAGTACAATCTGCTGTCAGGTAACTTTAGAGAAACTAACAAAATTTCTTTAATTTAGAAGAAGAGCAGTTTATGTAATAGTGTAATAAGACATTTCTTTGGATTTAAAATCACAGAATACCTGTTTCTGACACTTTCTGTCAGAAAGCTCATGTTATCACCCCAAAAAAAACCCCACACCACCTTCCAGTGTTAGGCCACACTTAAACCAGAAAACTATGGACATGTGTGTAAGAGGTATTGTGGAGAAAAAAGCTGAAATTGTTTTACATTATTATTTCTATTTGAGCCAGATGCTCAAAAGATTTAGATTTCAACTAAAAATATTTAGATTGATATGGAGCATAGATTCTTTGCTTTCTGCAATGTGAGAGATTGTTGAATACAGTAGCAAATTATTTCAGTGCATTAAGAATTTAAGGTTTTAATGAAAATGTTGTGGAATTGATATTATATTTGAGCACAACACATGAAAACAGAGTCTTATACAAATTACTATGCAGCAAGTTTTGTTTACTGTTATGAGGTTTATAGAAAATTATATATCTATATTTTATTTCAAATTAGCCTTATGTATATGTGACACTGATATTTTTTTCCTTTAATACTTGTTACTCAAAATAATAGCTTTCATTTAATTTGAGTGTGTTGGAGACATTGCATCTTTAAACATCATTTAAGTGTGATTAGAATGAAGAAGACAGAATAATAAATGAGACTATTTAAGTGTATGAATAAAATGCAGCTGTTTATCTAAAATTGATCCATGTCTCATAACTTTGAGAGTAAAATAAATGGGTTGTTTTTCTTTGACTCCATCAGAAATATTGTCCTATAAATATTTACATTAATACATTAGGAACTTTGAAATAAAAGTGAAATAGCTTTCTTGACATTTTTGCTGGCAAGCAAAGGACTATGAGAATTCCAAACTTCTAGCTCACCTTGACTGTATGAAGTTCATGAGCCATATTCTTACATTTATTAGTAGTTGGAGCCTAAGGTTAATTCATGACTCATTTATCCATGTTTATTTTTTTAATGATTGATCTTATATAATTCTGGAAAAAGGCATAGGCCATAATATATTCTCCTCTAAAAGCTGTGAAGTATTACATGCTTTTTCTTGGCTGGCAAGCAATGGTCTGAATTTTAATGTAATGCAGAAGATTAATAAATTTCTTTTATTTAGGAAAATAAGGTACAGATTATGACCTTGCCAAGGTGAGCATTTTAGAATATAAGAAATAAGAAGATACTGCAAGATCTATACTTCCAACTGCATGTTGTAAAAATTTCTTTTGTCATGTGTCCTCACAAACTATGATGTGCTAGCTTCTATGCAATTCTATATGTTTCTGAGTGCTGGAGGTTTCTGTTTGCTTTATGGACATTGAGGGAATGAGATTCCTCCTGAACAGTCAGATCAAGGAGCTTCTTTTCTAGAAGTTACATTTTACCTTTAGAATTATAGTTTTGTGGTGATATAATGAATAGTAATAAATCTGTAGGAAAACATTTTTGTAGATGCGAGGAAGATGTCCAGGGATTTCTGCACCAAAAAGTGCAGAAATCTAGGGTACCAATTTCATAGGACAACAGAAAAAATATGTTTTATCTGTGTCACTTAGCTTTTTACTATTCTATCTGCATGATTTGAATAATTCATAACAGATTTATGTAAGGTATTCTAGATTTTGGGAACATGAAGTTGAAAAAAGAAATACTAAAGATTTTTAAAAGCAAGACATTTCACAGAAATATTGTTAGATGTCATAGTAAAATAGTCTGAGATAGTTGTTTTATGAAATAGTTAATAAATCTACAAAGAAAGTTTTTGGCTAATCAGTTTTTTTTCATCATTTGATTAGACATGAAAATGTTTGCTATTTAAAGACTATTCAGAAGGTTGTTGTTTAAAAGAAACACCTCATGTAGTGTGATGTAATATATGTGCTATTTAATGAGAATCTAACAATTTTTATTTCATTTTATCAGACAGGAAGCTTTGCTTGCTGCAATTAGTGAAAAAGATGCAAACATTGCCTTGCTTGAACTGTCTGCTTCAAAGAAAAAGAAGACTCAAGAGGAAGTAATGGCTCTTAAACGAGAGAAGGACAGATTAGTACATCAGTTAAAACAACAGGTGAGGAGACATTAATTTTCATACTTTCATTGCAACAAAAAATTGGCATTATTTTCATTTTTACTATTTTATTCTAACCTCAAAAGCTTTCAGACCACGTCTGACACTGTGACAGCAGTTACAAAGGGTAGGAGTTATTCAGTGTAAATGCTTATTGCTTCTTCATGGTTCTTAAATATTTAGCTGCATGTTTGCTTGGCTCATATGCAGCCAGTACACTTTCTGATTTCCTTCCTCATATAGCTACCAACCTTTTTCATTGTGTGAGACAGAGGAGGGCAGATGCTCTTAGCCATAAAGCAACATCTGTTTGTTCTGTTGATTTTTTTTGTAGCCTTCTTCTGTTCAGTTATTTGCTTATCTATTGTAAAATAACTGTGGTTTCAGAAGGTTTCAGGCTTTCTGAGAGGTTATCTGGAAATTAAGGCTTTTCCTTAAAATAAATTCTCAAATGAGTAAAAACCACTCGGTCCTCAACACTGTAAGTCATTTGAGGTTTTAATATAAAACATGAAGTTACAAACTCTAGAAATACATTTTTATCCAAAGGAAATTTATGTTCCACTTTATTAATGTGGAAAACAACAATAATAAACATGGTACATGTGTACCAGACAAAGTACATAGGTTTCTTCTCTGTCTAATTAAAATGCTTAAAACGATGCACAGTGTGCAGTGGCAACTCCCTCTAATTTTTAAAAGGTAATAGTTATATCCAGAAGAGGTATGGTAGGTGAGAGGACAAGGACAAAGGATGTTCAGATAATCTGGATACCAAAGATTTGTGCATTTTGTCATGTACGTTTTTAAACATTTCCTCTTTCAGAATAGGTGAAAAAGATGAGAAGGATGTTTCAGACCATGTTTGAAGGTGTAATCTGATGTTTTTATTTCTGTGACATTACTGAATTCTGTGATTGTTGCTTGAGGAGGAGGAGAATACCTTTGGCGAAATCATTCTGGTCTCCTTAGTCTGTTAAAGTAACCACTCGTCTGTCAGGCTGTGCGCCACAATGAGCATGCTACATGAACAATGTTTAGGACATACTGCATAGTCATTGTTATGATCCTTTATTCTGAATCATGCATTATATACTGTAGAACTCCATGCACTCAGTAACAGAAAGTTAAGGAAAACCCTTGCTGCTGCTATGCTAAATTCCCATTGGCTCTGACCTCATGCTTCTAATCATTATAGCTTTTTTCCCACAGGTCTGTAAAAATAAGAAACAGCCCCTGAGCATGAACTCATCAACCACTCGGGATGCTGAGTTCTTTTCAGACATTTCAGCCAAGTACCTGTGTTCAAGCCATAATGTATTCATGTCTCAGGTCAGTTAGCTAGCTAGGAGACATTTCACCCAAATTTTATATGCTAAATAGGCAGATGCACTTTATGCTTTTCAGTACTTTAGTACATCAGAGCAGCTGATACTATGTTCCAAATAATTTTAGTGACTTTTGATTTGCTTTGGAAAATGGCAGGCAGTTAGTTTCTCTTTTGGATACCTTCTTTTTTCACCTTTATTTTTCATTACTGAAGACTAAATGAATACACCACTTTGCCACATTCCATGATACCTGTAATGGATATTTTAAAAATATTCATCAGAGACTTGGACTAATTGTGGGGGGTGTTTTGGTTGGTTTGTTTGTTTGTTGGTTTGTAGTTTTTGTTTGTTTGTTTGTTGGTTTGTAGGTTTTGGTTGGTTGGTTGGTTTTTGTGGTTTTTTATTTTATTATCTTTTTTTTTCTCTTTTTGTTTGGTTTTGAACTTTTAAACTATTGCTGAAAAGTGTTCAAAACTTTCATAAATTTCTTCAGATACTGAAGGAGCAGGAAAAGAGGACTGGTAGAGAGGCATTGTTTTGGATAACTTCAGTTAGAATTGTAACCAAATACTTCAAATACCTCCATTATTTATAGTGATAAAGATCTTCAGTAAAGCTATTTAACTAGATTAAATTGATGCCAAAATAATCTCCCTGTTATCTCAGACACCACAAAAAAAAAAGACACCAGGAACAGGAATGTGGTTTAACTAGGTCACTGCTTTATTACACTTAAGAATTATCTGATAATAGAGGTTGTAGAGATCATTCATGCTTCTTTAATCCCTTTGGAGAGAACCACTGTCAACCCCCAAAGCTTTCACATGTGCATCCAACACAAAAGGCTTGTTAGTGCTACTCTTCCTTGCTGTGACTGGGCTGGGCTGGAGAGGGGGGAAGTGGTGGATTCCACACTGTATGATATATTCATCCTGTTCCTCTTCAGGTTCCTTGAGAGATGCCATCTCCCAGTCTGTCTGTCATTTGCTAGAATTTCAGTGAATTATCAGATACAGCATCAAATTTTTAACTTATTTGTCCTATCACCCATTTCCAGTTGTTACACTGCCGAAAAAAGATTAAAAACCAGCCCATCTTCATCAGCCTAATGTGATCATGTAAGGAGAGATTTTTATAGATATTCAAAGGTGACTTACTAGATTATGCTAAACGTTAGGCCCTCACATCCACTTCTGTTCTATACTGTAGGACAAATTTTGTTTTGAGAGGCAAAATAATATGGTAGGCAATGATAAAAATCTGTATTCCTTTCATGTATATCCACAATAGCATATTAATTTTTTTATGAATCTACCCATTCAATCAAGCAGGAAGCCTCCTGTTGCTGTCTACAGGAGGCTGAGAAAGAATCAAGACAGCAGGGCAAAGGATGAGAAATGCAGGACTTAAAGAATCCGAGGAGGGATTTTTTATGTTGCTCCTCTCACAGATTCGAGCTCCTGATTTAATCTCTTCTCCTTATGTCCTCCATGTCTCCCAAGAACATCTTGTTTTTCAAAGACTTACCATTTTAGTAAACAAACAATAGAGTTAACATTCAGTAAGGATGAGCTTTACCATTTGAAATAGAAAATATTATTTCAATCAAGATTTATTTTGTGATCTTTATAGACACATGAATGGCTATTGTGAAATTTCAAATTGTGTGCTGCATCGTCATATATCTGACAGTTTGATTTGCTTTTTGCTTTTGTTTGCAGTTTAGGCAGTTTCTTTCTATCTCAGCAACTCCCCGAGGCTCTGTTTCTGCTGCTGTGTCTTTCAGTGGCATCCTAGACTTTGTCGGGTAGTTGATAAATTCCAATTCCATATTTCTAGAATTTTCGAATCATGCTGTACCATGGACCATTGCAATGGATAATACCTATAAAAGCACAATGTTATGCTCCAAGGCCAGGATACTGCTTTGCTATTGCTATTGAAATGGTGGCTTCACTGTCTGAGTTAGGATTGCTCCAGCTTGGGAATTCCTCTTCTTATATGAAAAAGTGAGTATGAAGGGCTTTTCTTGAGAGATCTACAAGGACTGTTTCTTGAAAGAGAGAGAAGATAAGGTAGGTATGTGAATTAATCAGAATCAAAGATTTCTGGTTATATATATGAAATGCCCAGAAATAGCCTCTATGTGCAAGGGAAGTCAGTGTCTTCCACTGGAAAATCCTATTGATGCAAATAAATCTCCTAGAGTCAGATTTATTTTTTTTCCATACAAAAATGTGAATACTCATCCTTAATAATTTTGTATGCAGGAGAGGGCCAACTACTGCCCTTTTGCCGAACTCTGATGAGGCCAATGAGGGTCACAATTTAAGGGAAGAGGTTGTGTAGTTTAAATAGATGTACTTTGTAGCATTCGTAGCTGCTTACGTAGTTGAAACATCAAAATGTTTGCATTCATCTACTGCTACTCAGAATGCTGTACAAGAGCTGTAGTGACTCCCACCATGCACAATCATTGTAGGCGTTAAAAGCCTGCTTCATATTTAAAGAGATAGGGCTCAGTATGTAGTAGATGTCTTAAAGGTTGAGGAGGTCAATTTTATTAAACTCATTGGAAGAACCCAAAGTATTGTTGCTCACAGAAATTTATTGTTATTGGATTAAGGCCAGAAAAACAGATTCTATCACTGCATTATAATGTGTCACAGACTTGCACTGAGATTGAATTGCTTAAATGCAAATGTAGCTCCTTATACCACAGAATTGCACTGTGAAAAACTTCTCTAATCACTCTGGTAGACTCCTGAAGCATCCTGGTGTATTTTGTATTTCAACTGGAAGCTTCTTGGCTCTCCATAAGCATTCTTCCTTAGGATTGCTTCAGAAGAATATCATTGCCTGTGTGAGAGATTTATTGCCTATGGCAATGAGCATAAAAAATTCCATGAGGGTAAGAAAATTACAAAGAGGTTTTCTATTTCTGGGAGTAACAGGCTATTGTCTAAACAGGCACCATTCTGACAGAGATAAACACAGTGTACTGCCTGCTTAGGGATGAATATTCATCTTAGTGTTCCATGTCATAAACTTAATGTTGTTTCATGGCTTTTATTTTTAATGTGGTTTGTCTTACAACAGCGAAGTCTGTTATTACCCAGTTTGGAGGCAAAATAATTACTTCCCAAATGTGCACCCCAACTCAACCGCTGCATCCTTTTCTTTTTAATTAATCAATTATTTTTTTAGTCATAAAATGTGTTAGTGTTCTCCACAATGACAGATGTACTGATTTCCATTGCTCAACATGCCTTCAGACTGACAAAGGACATCTCAAGAGTAATCAAAAGTAAAATAGAAATAAACAGGAATAGAATGTGTTCAAAAAAGAGATTAGAAAAAAAAGTCTCAAAATGCAAATTTCCTTTTTTTTTTTCTTTCTCTTTTTAAGGACTTTATGACTTAAATAATGCTTTTAGCACCAAATATATGGTTGAATGTTTTCCTCCAATTTTTCTGCTGTAATTTTTCTGGCCTTTGAGAATGTCAAACAGATTGTCAACTACCATGATGTTGATTTTGAACTAACTTGTCAAATTCTTCACGTTGGGAAAAAAAAAGAAGAAATATACTGCCTTTGTAGACAATGAGAACATGTGATTTATTTGAAATATAAAGCTATAAATGTACATATATTAAAGATTCACATATTATTTATGTGAATGAGTTGAGTGGTCTTTTTATGGATTGTGACTGAGTGCGTAAAACTGCTATTTCTAAGCTGCAAGAAAAGCAATTATTTTATCTCAAGTACTGGCTTATTTTACAGGTTCTTTTTCCCCATTATATTTTGAAAACCTAGGAAAATTATTTTTGTCACAGTGTATCCACTTGTGAAATTAGTAGTAATAATACTGATCTCTGTGTTACAACTACCTTCCCATAAGAAACAAACATATTGGGCATATTTAATTGTAATGATTTAAATACAATCTAGCAGCTGCAATCTGTCAGATAAATATTTATTGCTTAGTATTTTAAATAAATGGGAAGCATAGTAACACACTCCCAGCAAAACAGAACCACTGGAATTGTTTTGACTCATACACCAAATACTGTATTTTAAGAGCCACAGAACGTAATAGGTTTAAAAAAAACCTTTCAGAAATACAGCATTAAACTAAATCACCACGAGGCCTTGGCTGAGTGATTACATAATATTTATAATCACCCAGGCCAAGATTCCTTTTGACACAGCTATTTTTAGAGAAATCTGTATAGTGATGCAATCCTTCATGAAATAATTGGCTTAAAGTCCATATTTAGAACATCTCAAGAGATTTTGGTAAGAGTAGAAGACACTGCTGTGTTATTGAATCATTCTCAACTTGGATACTGAGAGAAAATTTCCCAGTTGCCTCTTTTCACTTCTGGTATATAGAGCCAAAAATGCAAGTGGAGTTAGCCAAAATGCAAGGTCTTCTAACTCCTTGAGAGCATTTTATTTTTCTTCTCAAAACATGAAATTAGAAACCTTTCTAGTGTTTTCAAGACTGCAGGTGTACAGAATGCTCTGGCCAGCGGCAAAGCTGGTGTTTGGCAGTCTTCTCTAGCCTATTAGTTCACTACTCTATATTTCATCACACAAACATACTGCTAATGAAACAGAGTGTGAGAAAAAATCAAGGATTTTTTAAAACTTTGTGTAACTGCAGTTTCTCAGCAAAATAACCAGTAGCAATATTTTCTCCTGCATGCAATACATAGAAGTATTTTTTACTAATCAATATCCAAATATTTCAAATAAGTCTTTAAACAGCAAAAGAATAAAATGGAATTGATGGCAGTGTGTTGTATTACATATGCCATTTTAGGTATGTACATTAGAAGTAGTGCTAGTGTGATTTTATGGTGGTGACATCAAGCACTCAAGAATAACAAAATATTCCAAGTTGTATTTTCCCTGTTAGATTAATCCAGCTGTAATGCATTGTGTATTTTATGATATTGAAAGTGGTTATATTACATATAAGAAGGATAAGATTAGAAGTTGTGATTGTGATTATTCTGGCAGCACAAAACATTCTTCTTCAATGCTGTGCATAATTTATTTCATTTAATCCCTCTAATGTTTTACCAGCATGGGAACAAAGAAGCCTTGCAATGCTTTCTTAAGGTTATCTGTAGACTTTGTGATCAGTAGCACTGTCATGGTATTGTGTGGGTCCCTAATTGCTTCTGTTTCTGATTTTGTCAAACTAAGTTAATGTTTCTAATTTCCTTGAATTTCACAGGTGGCAATATTATAGGAGCACAGAATATGACATTATTATTTATTCTTATTATATACACAGATCTGCTTCAGAGAGAGATTATCTTACTGTTGAGTCTGAAAGTTACTGCACAGTAAATAGAATCAATGTTATAAAGCCATTCACATGGCAGACATACTTGACCATTGACTGTTTTGTTCTTCTTTGGTTTATACTGTTTACCATCACTCATAACATTTGTCTTTAGGCACATAACTTTAAACAAAGGAATAGTCTGAGAGCCTTAAGCTTTAGGAGTTTTATCGTTGTTATAGCTATTCTACATGAGCAATATGTTTTATTTTGGGCAGGTAAGAATAGATGTTCTAATAACTTTATATGTTAAATCAGTCTGGTTATTTTTTCCTTTAAAATTCTTAGGCAATGTAGAAAAATGTCTATTAATCTGTGATTTTAAATGTGTCTATTTGGATCCCATTGAGGTCAATGCAAGCAGCCTGTGCATTCAATGGTCTTAAATTTATTTAGTATTTTAAAAATCTTTGTAGTTAATACTTTTCTATTAATTAGAATTATCTTAAGGCAATATTTCTTCATGTCTTAACATTTTATTCTCTTGATTTGTAATCTGAATTTTGCATCTGTACATCTGAGTCTGTAATTTTCAATGTTGCCAAGGACAAGCAGCTTAGATACAAACCCAATGTGGACAGATTAGTGTTGGGGTGAAACAGCAGAGACACACTTCTCCCTGTAGCTTAACACAGCAGGCTCCATGTGACACAAGGTAAGAAAGAGAATGTATCTGTGTAGCTAATAGCATTTACCTGATCAAATTAGTTAATTCAGAAGAAATGTTTGGTACTGGAAAGACACTGAAAATGTTGGCAGTGCTCACACAACACTTTTCACATATTCACAGTAAGATTTGACAATTTATATTAGAAAAGTTTAGGGACTCAATTCATAGCTGGATATGGCATCACTTTTTCCTCCCTATGCTCTCGGGAATCCAAATTTTTTCAGATGGTATTTTTACACAATTATTTTCCAATGAGAGGGGCTCTTTTTGCCTTGTAACCTATAGCAGTCAGGTCCTGAAGGCATCACACGCCCAGTACGTAAATGCTTTCTGGCTTTGTGGTTGTTGAACTGCTTTAAAATTTCTGTCCAGAGTTTTTTCATTCATGAAGAATTTATATCATACCTTAACCATGGCTGTGTCTAATAGCAACTTTTTTCACTGGTGATAATCTCATTGTGAATTTATACTAGAACCTCCTAATTGCTATAGCTGTCACAATGCACTTTGTTGAGACAGTTTAACTTCACCAAGACTGAAAATCTTAAATGGAAAAAGTAGGTAATCCAGATATAAGTAAAGTATATATTAACACTGGAATTTTTGTAATTTTTGATCTGGCTGGCTTGATAGGTGAACATGGGTATTAAGTACCTTAAATAAATATAGTGAATTCTGAAGCCAAAAAGATGTTTATTTTCTTCATGAGATGTTTCTGAAATAAGTCCTTAAGTTTTACTACAAAGTACCCCATGATAATAAAACTAAATATAGTTTAGCACTTGATCTCAATTACAGTGCTAAGTAGACAGTTATTAAGAAAATACTGTAAAAATTAGTTGTAATATTTTTCTGCTCCTGTCATGGTGAACAAAATTTAAATTTTCTACAGTCTAGCATCAGACAAAAATTAGTTATATGTAGATGTCTCTAAAAAGCATATCAAGACGTTGTGATAATATCTCAATTTTCGGACATATTACAAGATACCATCCATATGTTGGAATTTATGTTTTATTAATTTTTATTGTCCACAGTGGAAGAAATGTAGTAATTTCAATTTAGGCTGTATTTTGTATACAACAGAAATGAGAGAGCTGGACTTGGTAATGAAATTGCAAAAAAATACAGCTGAAATTAACTATTCAGAGACAAAGATGCTGAAAAGACAATCAGTGCTACTTACCAAAGATTTGAAGTTTCTAACCTCTTGCTTAGCTGCTGAAAGCTTCTGATTCATGTCTGGTTTTAAATAATTATTATGGGGAAGTATCTTTTTAATGAGTTATTTCCTGTTGTAAAAAAAAAAAAAAAAGTTAAAAAACAGAGAACCTTACCTTCTTACATTGCTTGTCTGCATTTAGTAGGACCTGGCCTGAGATGTCCTCAGGCAGCTACTCTTTCAGAGCTTTAATTATGCTTTTTAAACCACTTCTTTACTTCTGTGTTCTTACATACTTCTATGTAATTACCAAGTTTAGTAGTAGGGCTCAGACAAATACTTTTAGCATGACTTTAGCCTATACATTACTGAGCATGCTGTATTATTACAAGATATTTCCTGTGCTTCAAGCCATACTTTTAATTCACAGAACTTAAAAAGACTTCAAAAACACAAACTCTAAATGCAGAGACTGCAGCTAAAAAGTGAAATGGACCATTTTCAAATCAACCTATCTTTGTTCAATCACAAGTGTCAGGAAAGTTGAAATTTGGCCTTAATACTTTAGATAAGTTTATGCTTGGCACTTGGAACTGCTGCCTGTCTCAGTCTGCCAAGTGTCTGCTATCCCAGCTGGTGTTTGTGAGGCTATTACCCTTCAGCTCTTGAAGAGGGAGACTTAAAATGGGCTCTAACTTCTTTCAGGATAACTCAAGTTACGTTTTGTAATCTTGCAAAGCAGCAGGTGTAATGGTTGTTAATATTAGTTAAATAGTACTCTAAAAAGGAGCTGAAATATATGTACAACTTTTATGCTTATGTTCAACCCTAAATTATCAGATCTAAGTCTTTGAGAAGAAACACATTGGCTTTCTGTTGTTGCACAGGGCTCAAGAGTATCCAATGTGACCAGCAATTGCTTTTGTATTTCACCTGGGAGGAAGACTGGATTTCATGAAAAATTGGAAAATGCTCAGTGCTGTTTCTTAGTGCCTATTCTCTGTCCTGTGAAACTGGGGAGGGCAGACAGGGCCTGAAGAACAGGTATTCTGGTTACATGCAAGCTACAAATTATAATAATTCTAAGATTTTAATGTAAAACATCACATGACTAAGTATAATATATAACTAGAGATAGATGGGAAAAAGAAAAGTTTATATGCTTTCTTAGCATAAAGAGTTTGCTGTGATCTCTACTTCATATGCAACAGTCATATCATTAATGAGGTAAAAAATAAAAAAGAGCTAAATGAGGACTAGCCAGATTTTTCTTCAATAAGCTATCATGCACATTTTTAGCCTGCATGCATCCTGTCTCTCTCACTTCCCAAGACAAGTCATACACTACAACATGGAAAAAACCTTGTACTTATTAGCCCATTTGGAATTTTAACAGGGAAAAAATTAATTGTGTTCTTCAATGGAGGCGGGATATAAAGTAGCAAAAACCCCATGTTAAAATACAGTTAAGTGTAAGAATATAAGAACAGATTACATTACAGGGATGTTATAAAAAGAAAATGCATAATTAAGCACTCAGTAAAACATAACTGTACCCTGTAGTGATGCATTCCAACACCCATACGCTTATGATTATGATAGTTATTTAGCATCTGGAGTTCCTAGTTAGTTACCATACCATAATGTTTTTCTTGTCCTTTGATTACTGATGAGTGCGTGTAAAGTTAGTCCTCATAACTGAAGATTTTTTCTAGGAACTTTCTTGATGTCCCAAAACTCCCTGTATAAGCAACAAAAAAACCCTGAATTGAATATTATCATGTATTTCTAATGACTGAAGCATGTAATTTAATTTGGAAACAATTAGCATTATGCTGCTAGTGGTATGCTGTTAGAAGTGGCCTGAATAATTAGCATAAAGTAATACAAGCTCTGGAATACTTTGAAGTATATTTAAGAATATTGAAGTTCACTTTTTCCATGCAGCTCTACTATTGGCAAAAGATCCTTTAAAGCAATGGCCAATTAACAGATCCTTCAGCTTGTGGAGAAATGACACAAGTCTTTCTGTCAAAACCATAGCTAGTAGATATATTTTAATAATTTGTCCCATTTAATCATGTGGTGATTCAAAAAGTGTGCTGTCATAAAAAAAGAATTCAAAGCTGTCTCAAGGTTAGGATATTTAATAATAATAATAGCCTTGGAATTAATCTTTTTTTTTTTTTTTCCCCCCCAGCTAGATAATTAGTGAACCAGTGCTCAAAAAGATCTGAGCATATCAAGAATTTTAAGCATAAGAAATATCTCTCTTAAATCTCTTTTCTACATGGCAAATCAAGCTCATTATTTGATTTATTATCAAAATATTTATGCAGGATTCCTGTATCTAGTAAGCTTGAGATGCTCAAGGAGGGTGGAACTAAGTGACAGTGAAGTTGAACATGTTTTAGAGCGGTTTAGAACTTGAACTTGTAATTATTGATCTCAGAAATTTAGTGATGATCAGACAGAAGTGAAATAAATAAAACTTCCTGAACGTGAACTTGATTGAGTTCTAGAAATACAGGCTTCACATGGCATTTAATTTTAATTTTCAATTCAGCCTGTGATGACTTCTTTGGTCTTAGAAGTCACCATAAGAGTTACTTAGACATACAACATTCTGTATTGCATTCTGAAGTATTTTTCATAACTATTTTTCAAGACTATACGCCCCCGTTACACAGGCTTAGCAGTTTACATTGTGGAATATTTTGTATTTTTTGTTGAACTAATATATTCTTTTTTCAATAGTCTTTATTTCATGCAAACTTTTGTAGTCCTTTAACAAAATTATGAGTTATGAATGTAATTTGGTGAACTTTAAGGATGTTTGAGGTCAAGTACAGTATTTGTTGTCCAATGTTTAATTAAATGTAATTTATCAAATAACCAAATTGTGTTCTGTGACAGCAACTTTTGTGTTGTGCAGCAGTAGTAATGATAAATTCTTCACCTGTCATTTTTCAAAGAATGTATAAAAGTATTGTTCTGATGTGAAATCTGATTTTATTTGGACAGAATAAGTACAGAGCTGGCTTAATTAGCAAACATTATTTTAACCCTTAGCTGATGGAATTCAGGCCTGAAGCACTGGATTCGTAGTGGAAAACCAATTGCAGTTGCACATTCTTTCATTAAATCCAGGTTAACTCCACTAAGTTTATGCAACTTCTGAATAAACTTGTCTTAAATGCACCGTTTTTTTAGATCCTTTCCTTCTGGATTTCAAAGTTAATTGTGTTTTTTAAAACTGCTGGTTTAGGACAAAAAAGCTCAGATTAAATAATGTATTAGATAAAAATCAGGAAGACTAGAACTAAACATCTGTGGAGATATTAGCATGCTTATTTTCAAAGGGTAAGATGCCAAGAAATGGAAGTCCTGTGTTGCTGAAGGCAACAGGAGGCAATTGCAGAATCAAAGGTATAATGTAGGTCTCTAGATTTTTAAATTCCATGCTTTAATAATTAGACCAATGAATATCTCCAGGATAGCTTGTAGGCCTTATATAGGCCTCCCTCCCATATTATATAGGGAAAACTCCTACCCCATTGAAAGTGAATATTCTAGAAATGTTTCAAATTCCATTTTGTGCAGAAAGATTAAGAAAATCCAAAGGAAAGTAATAGCTATTGAATGGTATTACACCTATATCCCAGCACAACAAGTCTTACTATTTTTCCTCAGTTGAACCTCATTCATGAGAGTTTTGTTGTTAACTTCATCCAGATGACAGATCAAAGCATAGTTCCCTATTGCCACCTTGCTAAAATATTTTTAAAAGACAGTTTTAATATTATAGTTTTACAGTTACAGATTGCTGTTAAGCTAGTTAGTCTGTTACCAGTCAATCAAAGACTTTAATTTCATTTTCAGTAGATCCTTACTTAAACCCATCAGAGTTTTAGGAGCACAAGAAATATCTGTCAGTTTTCTTACAGTGCTAGATCATAAATTCTTTCGCAAGTTGGTTAAAAACTCAGTTATACATACCATTCATGACCTTGACAGCTTTAGCAAATACTGATACTGAATGATCAATGACAACTGTTTCAAGCCCTAAGGGTTAATATACCTGTGCATCTAGATTCAAGCTGCTTTTAATTTCTCTGTCATTCCTTTTATTTCAAAATGGATGTAGTATTTATTGAATGTAGTCAATAAATTTAAAGCAAAGCAATCTGAGGGAACTGTTTAGGCTAAAACTAATAAGTCTATACATGGTCTGTAGGAATGCAGTTATTTGTTTAATTTTACAAGTTAACTTTTTTTTTCAGTATAAATCCAAATTAAAACCTGCTTCTTCTCAGGTGTGGGCCTGGTGTTCACCAGGCATTTTCAAAAAGAACTGTTGATACGATAATTTTCTTGTCAAGAGCTTTTTCCATGTACATTTTGAGAAACTGATTTGCAGGAAAATTGTATCAAATAAAGATCATAGTTTTGAATGGAAAATATGAATAATATTTTGAACTATATATCTTTTTCAGGTATAGGGTCACTCATGCAGATTAACATATGATAGAAGTTAGATATGGCATGGTTTAAATGCATGAAAATTAGAGTGATGATTGTGCATGAATTGTACATTCTGAGACTGAGTTTCCCAATCATCTAGAAAAATCATACTGAATAATCTGTTGTGCTTTCAAAAGTAGTATAAGAAAAGGTCTTGGATGTTCTTGAACAGGAAATTTTCAAGTATGCCTAAGACGTTGCAGGAAATAATGGCATTGCCAAGTCAGTAGGTGGTATTTTCTCCTTGCAGTCAGTACTGAGGCAGTGTCCTAATGTGTGGATATGGGACACAGGCCATACGGATTTTAGTGTCTGTCTGCTAAACCAATGGCCTAAAATATGTATGCCTTTCTGTGTGTTTGTGTATGTGCTTGTATGTAGGTGGAGGGGTGTGAAGCCCTGGGGTCTTGAATGAATTCCAGTGTTGTTAATTAATTTCTTCCTCAAATAAAAATATACCTGGCATTTCAAAGCCTAGTAAAGATTAAAAGAGTGAGCAAGGGAAGTAGACAGAAGTAATGTTACAGATTTTTGTTTAGAAGGACCTGAAAGGGATTTTATTGTTCTTCTGGATGGCTTCACTTTTGTTCCTCCTCCAGAAATCCTCCTGAGTATCATCCTCAAAAGTTCTGCTTTTGTAAGTTTGAAATCATACCATGTTTTCTACTTCTTAAGTCAAAGGTAAGCATACAGTTCAATGTGGAAGTATTGCACTCTGACAGAAGCTAAAGCACAGACACACAGAACCTCATATTAGTAATTTTTTGTGAAGAGCTAACAAAAAAGAAAGCTTTAAAAAAATAATATATTGCAAAATACTTAGTATCATTTTAAGAAATTAATTACAATCACAAGTCGTGTAAAAGGTTGGATGATTTGATGATCACTTGAGTGGAAAAGAAATTCTTATTGTATCTTTCTTATATATTTTGCTTCCAGAATAGGCACACTAAAGGAAAACTACTGCAGCATTAGCATTTCTTTGTGCACATCTTACTGCAGTCTGGCATCCAAAAGGAAGAAACATTAGAAGTGGTTTATTTATATTTCAGCACCAAATTAGAAAGATGACATCATTCATTTACAGTTCTTATCCCATGACATGTCTAATCCTCAACACCTCATTACAGGGGACACTTTTAGGATTGCATATATCATCTTGTTTAACTTTTGCATTCTTTTATGGAATTCAGTTGAAAGGTAGGAAATTTAAGGCTGTTCACTGATAAGAAAATAAACTAATAAAATGTTAGGAGCTTCCCCAAAGAGGCAGGATATTACAGTGTTTACAGTAAGTGGGTTATTATTTGTCTATTAATTCTCCATCTTTTCCACTCTATTGTTCATATGGCCTTCCTCTTTGAATCTAAAGACAAACAGACCAAGTATGAGGATTGAGATTGAGTTGGTCTTTCATCAGAATCAGTAGAAATTTATAGCTGAAATTCATACAGCTGTTATTCTTCCATCTTTTTATCTGGGAGTGAGAAAATGAAATAGTTCCAACTATGTGGAAAATAATACTCAAAAATGTGAGTTGATATCATGTAGTGCCAGTGCAATTCCTATTCAAAGGAATCTGCCACTTGACCTGTGGAGGACATTTATTCCATAAGATGCTGAGATGACGTTCTTGTAGTGCTGTAGAGATGCTCAGAAAGTCTGACAGTGGATAAAATATATGCACATCTGATCTGTGGTTCTTCCTCTATCTTGTTGTGGATGATTAAAGGGTTTGGTTTGGTTGGTTTGTTCTTTTTACTTGAACTGAGTACAGTCTCCTCCTATAAACTAGTTTTCTATGGTCCTTCTAATGGACAACATGCAAAATGCTTGAGAAACTTTATGAAATACTACAGAAAAAAATACCTAAGAAGACACATCAGGGTTTTCAATGATCCCTGTTACTCACAGTTTTCATCACATTATATTTTTCTATACTTAAATAATGTGTGATATGAATATTAAGTTTTCTTTCTTTCAAACTCTCTTTTCTACTTCAGTGAAAAACATTCAAATTGGAGATTTTAATAGCAATCTTTAAGTTTTTACAGTTTCTTAAGGGACATTTTGATATAGGATTGTTCTTATAGGAAAAATAATTTACAGGAGTCTTGGAATTACATTTATCACATACTAGGTATGGGAAACTGCCTATGTCATGGACACTTTAACTGAATGCCATTTAGGCATATTAATACAGGAGTTGTATTTAAATCCATCTGTTGAAGGTGGTCCTTTAGAGCTTATTAGTTTGGGCATAGTCCTGGGGTAATGTATTTAGCCATCATCCTCACTGGCCTTAGCATGAATCCTGCTACCTTGGAACTGAACTGTGGCTTTTTGCAATTGATTTCAGTCTCTTATCTATACTGTTCACCAAAACTGTCTATGTGCAAAGTAGCTTGCTTTGTGCTCGACCAACTCAAATAATGTCTGCATAGAGAACTGAGACAAAGTAGTTAGTGCTTCTTCAAGAATAACCTTTCTCCTATAAGGTTCAGGTGAGATTTTTAAAGATGATATTAAATGTGTTAAGACTGCTATCATTCCTTTTGTCATCTGCATGATATTATTTATAGAAGTCTCAATTAATTATACTAATTTTAGAAGAGTTCTTTGAGAGTTGACAGCATTTTCTTCTGGGTTTTGTTAGTGCAAAATTAAGTAAAACTTGATTAAATGTTAAGAGGTTTACCCAAGACAACGTCAGTCTCACTAACAGGAAAAGTACTGTATCCACTTTGTATCCACTGTATCCACTGGCCAATTGTTAGTAAGATATTTTTGATATTATGAGCAAGGTCTGAATTATTCCAGTCAATATATTTCATGTTATGGAATAATTAGAATAGCAATAAAGAGCAACAATATATCTTGTCATCTCATGGTGACAGATTTTTATTATCTGTAGACTGCAGTAGCTGAAGTAATGATTTTTTTTTTTTTTTCAAGATCTATATCTAAGACTTACTTTCATTCAGTAATGTGTCAAGTTCCGTAATCACTTCCTGAAGTGCCTGTATCTATATCAGTTCATTTTCAGATTGTTTTAATTTACTGTATACCAGGGTGATCTTGGTGTACAATTAATTAATTAAAAAATAAATAAAAAAATAATTAAACCTAAATAAAGCTTTTAGCATAACTATACATGATTATTGTTGACATGTCTCAGTAGCTAACTGTAAATATTTGAAGTACACTTAACTTGTAAAGTCTCACTGAAAGGAATATTAATAATATACTGGAAAAAACAGGAACTGTTCTAAAATAGTAAATTTAGGAGACCTGCATGTTGATACCTACCCCCTCCCCCCCCAGCATGCTTGATAATATCCTTTTCTGACTTCTTTTTGCAGTTCTAATTATCGGAAAAATGAGACAGAAGATGAGTTAACATACTTTATCTTTTCCTATTTCTGTTTCCTTATCTTTGTTATTCATCAGTTTGGACTTCTATGGTTATATCCTCACAGTCACAAAAAAAAAAAAAAAAAAAAGTATGTGTGGGGTGTGCTAAGGTCTTCCTTAAACAGTATGTAATATATTTGTCTCACTTTACATCTTAAACAGACACAAAACAGAATGAAGCTGATGGCAGATAACTATGATGATGACCATCACCACTACCACCACCACCACCACCACCACCATCATCGATCTCCTGGAAGGCCACAACACTCCAACCACAGACCCTCTCCAGATCAGGTTAGTCACCTCCTTTTTCATCTTCAGTTTTCTAGTGTTACTGTGTTGATATTTAAAATAAATATTTCAAAGAAATAATAAGCATGGGATATGTTTTTTGAACTGAAACTGATAGATCTGGTATTTATTTCCATCCCTGAAACAATTTAAATATTTTGGCTTTTTTGTCTTGTGTCTTATATTTCTTCCCTATCTTTCCTTAGAAGTCCTTTAGCTATTTTCAGCATTTCATAGCTCATCTTTCCAGTAGAAAATCAGTGAAAAATCTCCTACTTAGTGATTACTAGTGATTTAAAAAGTATGTACTTTCTGGAATATTTTTTTTGTCTATTTAAAGTAAATGTATTAATCATTAGTATTGACAATCCTGTGCAGCAGTTCCCTTTGGCAACTTGTAAACCAACAGTTCTAAATGGGTTTTAAAAGCATCTTTCTGTTGAAACTTTCAAATAAAAGATATAGCTTAAAATCATTAGTGATGCATCTTTAACTAGTCAAGATAAACCAAATCCCAAAGATGTGTTACCTTAAAAATGCATAGTAATTCAGTATTACACTTAGAGTATTGCTTTCCTTAGAGTCATGTGTTTTAGAAAGGGCTAATAACTGTCCTAATAACATGGTATTCTAAAGTATGTTAATTGAGCATGCTATCATTGAACCCTTTCTCCTCCACCCAGGACGAAAAAGCATCCATAAGTCAAACACTGGTTTGGTTTTGTAAATGTCAGTATTCATTTACAAATAAATATAATTTATTAAAGAAAAAAAAAAAAAAAAGAAAAGAAAAAAGAAAAACCCCACATTATCTGTTAATATGTAACTCATTTGTTTTTATTGATAATATTTTAGAATATTGATATGAAAGTTAAGTGAAAATTAAAATACAAAATTACTAAACAAGTTTACTGTCACATATTTTAAAATTAATATTTACATTTTATATATTTGAAATGAAGAGGATGTGAAGTTCTGTGGTTTACTACAATCCAACACTTTGTCTTTTGGAATACTTTCATGTGGTTTTCCGGACAATGTTGCTGTCAATAGACAGAAATTTGCTAAGTGTCCATTGTGCAAACTCAGTATTTCTGGTTTGTAGACAACAGGGTGAAGCAGACATCTTGACTGAAATGTTTATTGTTTTGATATGTCTGAAACAGATGTTTCCAAACAGAAAATGCTGTGCCTTTCATTTCTGGAAAGCTTAAAGACCAAAGCTGCCAAACCTAAAGTATCTGCTTTAGTTTTATAGTTAGAATATTAAATGCTATCATTATAAAGTTATAGTATTGAAAATAATAATTTTTTTTATTCATTATATAATTATAGAAAATGTACATTATATTTGTATATAAATACCAAAATAGCATTTCAAATTCTAGTGACAACTTTATCTCATCCTTAAAATACCTTTCTGCCAGTGAATGTGTTTCCATAATTGTCCGAAGTGTCTGAGTCTAATACTGCTAAAATTTTATGGTAAAAGATAGTGTGTGTCTGTGTACATGCTTGCATATATGTGTATATGTGTGTGTATGAAATGCTGAACCATAAGAAATACAAATGAAAGAAGATAAGCTGTAGTAGATGAAATTTCAAGAAACAAAGTTCTGTTTTGAAATTAAAAATACCATGTGTTTCCAGCTGATACTGGATGCCACTATTCCATTTGAAATGAATATGCTTAGTAAGTGGAGAGCTTGTCAGCTATGTACAGAGTCTGGGCTGAAGATGACTTTCTAATTTTAAGATAGACTGCTTTGCACTCCATGACATTCTAGCCTACTACAGTGAGTGAAAGTTTAAAACTGTTGGAGTTTTAGGACGAACTGTCACAGTAGGGCAAGGGGGTAAATTGCCCATGTACGTATTTATCTGGAACAGGAAAAACAGTCTATAGAAGCAAATAACACTTTTTCAGTTAAAGAAACCTGGGCAACGTTGCTTTTATATAAAGAATCATTGTTTGATACTAAATTACTTTATAAGTTCGTGATGTCTGGGTAGAAATAAAAGGGAAAAACATTGGTGAAGTTACAACAGGATGTCTGATAGAATATTTAATCAGGAACAGGAGATAGAGAGGCAAATGACAGTAGAGTTGTATTAAAGACAGGCACTAGTAAGCATGAGTAAAAATGTATTGGATACCAACCAAGGAAAAAAATACTCAACAAACAAACCCAAACACAAAATCCTTCAAGTTCTTGGTACAAGTTAAGGTCAACTTTTTCTTTCCAAAAGTTTAGGAGGGTATTAAGGACTTGCTGTCTTGGTTTTAGTTCTGTTTCTGATTAACAGAGATAAGTTGGCTGACTTAATAAAAGAAGGCAAAATTATCTGAAAATTACCATGAATTAAAAAAAGGAGTTGGCTTCATGCAAGGACTAGAATGAGAAAAACAGAATAAAGGCAAGAGATGTGGAAAAACGGTAACAACAACCTCTGTGTTACTGAAACCAAGACACTAGTTTCAACTTTTTCAAGAAACCTGAACCTGTAAACAAAATCTGAGGGCCAAGACAATGTAAGAGAGCTAACATTTAGTGAAGAAGGTGCTTTTCAATGCACAAGTACAGGTTATTCAGGGAAGAGAATGGGTGAAAGAAGCGTAATGAAAGTCTGTATCAAAACATCTTCAAAAACTTTAAAAAACAGTAGATATGAATGATGGAAATGCGTACATGATTAAAGATAGAACACCTAATCCTAGCTATTTTGATAGTATTTACTGGTGCTTGTAATCTCAGTTTTGCTCTGAACTATTTATGATTATATTCAACAGTTGTTGTGTGGGATATAGGATATCCTTGGAGGCTCAAGAAAGGCAAATTCTGTTCTCACCTTTACAAATAAAATGTATAGGGATTTATGAGTAACTTTATTTTAGACCCTGGAAAGTCAGTCACTTAATCAGTGATTTAACAGAGAGACAGTAGCCTTTTTACTGTTCATTTTCAGTAGCTTGATGTCAGTGTATATCAGATGACCTTATACTTCCCTTGTCCATATGCTCTTTCCCTGATCATGGACTGGTGGTTCCTCTTCTACACCAGATAAACTATTTTTATGTTACATCCTTGAAGATACAGGACTGATTATTACTGCATGCTCACTTTATTCTTGTGCTTTTTCCTAGGTGGCACTTTTGGGCCACTCTCTAAAACAGAGTGCAGTTCTAGATTGCTGTTACATAGCATACCCATCCTTTATTTAGTCTGCCTGTATTTGTCAAGGACAGATTATGTCAAACAAATCTAATTTCCTTTGATAGGGTAGCTGGCTTTGTAGCTTAAGAAGAAAGTGGTAGCTGTGACATACTTTGAATATAGAAGGCCTTCAACACTGTCCCACCATATATTTGCAACATACAAATGAATACTTTAATTTGTAATGTGATTAACATGTAATGTGAAATGCATTACAATAATAAAAGCTTGAATTATAAATAATACTGTTTTAATAAATTATAAAATCATCATGAGATGGGTGTGCAACTGATACCAAGTAACATGCTGCGGACAAATTTTGCATTACTCATTTTCAGACAGGAGGGACAGTTATATCAGGGATCCAAAGAGTTCTGTCCTTTA
This sequence comes from Megaceryle torquata, assembly GCA_024611175.1. Classification (NCBI taxonomy): domain Eukaryota; kingdom Metazoa; phylum Chordata; class Aves; order Coraciiformes; family Cerylidae; genus Megaceryle; species Megaceryle torquata. The sequence goes on along the minus strand of JANIJG010015165.1, from coordinate 54,783 downwards.
TCTACTTCTGTGGAGTATTTTTTAGAACTTAAATAAGTGATGAAATAGAAAAAAACCCCCATGGATACTGTTGATAATGATCCAAGCTGCAAGAAGCTGCAGACATAATAGGAGCAGTTAAGGAGTTAAGCTACTCCAGTCTCAAGAAACTGGAGACAGAGTATAGAATAAATAATCAGAAATTCAGTAAAGCCAAGTTCATTTACAAGGGAGAAGTCACATATACTGATGAGGCAATAGCATGGAAAAGGGAATCTGGATTGCTCAATGGAATACCATTGCAATTAAGTTGGATACAATCCTAGGATAGATGTAATACTGGAAAAGAAGCAGGAAGTAATTCTTCTGGGTTTTGAGCACTGGTGAGACCTCATCTGAAAAGCTGTATACTGTTTTGATCACCATGCTTTAAGAAAGATGGACAAACTAGAAAGGGGCAAAAGGAGAGCAACAAGAATGATAGTTTTAGAGAACATTTCTTAAGAAATGGGTGTATTTAGACTACAAAGTACTCCAGGGGAGACATAAGTCTTCTAATCCAAAATGTTGTTATAAAGAAGATGATGATCAATTGTATTGCAGAGCCCACTGAAGAAAGACTAGGAGTGGTAAATTTTATTTGACCAAGAATAACTAGGTTAGTTATAAAAATAACCCACCTTTTTCACTATTGAGTCTAATGAATCTTTAAATGGAAAGAAGACATGGGCGTTCTTTCATATAGATGTTAATAACCTGTAGCATGTGATAAGAGCTTTATTCCATCTTGTGTTTATGCATTGGGCTTGGAGTAGGTGTTCTCCTGAAGTACTGCCATCCCTAAATTTCCACAGGTTCTGCGAACAATGGATTAGCCCAGCAAATATTTACTAGTAAAGCAAGTAAACAGGAGATCTATAGTAAAATACTTGCTGAAATAATCTTTGAGAACAGCAGTCAATGATAATCACAAGTGACCTTTATTGCTTTAGCTTACATTTTTCAATTGTGGATTTTTTTTTTTTCTTTGTGTTGTACTATTTACCATTCCATGCAGCATTCTTTTTTTTTATAGCAGTTTGATTGCCATGTGCTATACAAACCTGTATTTCCCATTCAGTAGTGAATTACACATAAATTCTAGATCTGTAATTTTTTTATGCCCATAGTCTAGCATACTGCTACTGATTTCAAAACCATGCAATAAACTGAGAAAATAAAGCTTGCAAATCATCAGGATTTTTTGATTTTTGTAAGGAGACAGGAAAGTGGAACATATAATAACATAAATGTGATTTAATTCAGTGAATTCTGGGAAGGATCTTTGTTTTCTCACAAATTCTGGAGAGACAGTTCAATGTACAATGTTAAATGAATTTATATACTACATTTATACAGAGAAATACATGTATGTTATATATAGCAGCAATAGAATGTATGTGTGCATATGAGTACATATATTTAATGAAGAGTAAGACATTTCACACTGATGTAAAACCTGTATATATGTTACTGTGAGTCTTTATCCCCTTTAAAGTGAATGGTGTAGCATCAATCTCTTTAAAGAAAAATACATATGCATGTGCCTGAAATATGCATACTTTTTATGTGGTGCTGTTCAGTTCAAGTATTAACATTTTGTTTTCATGATCATGTTTTTGATATAACTGTTAGTTAATATCGTATGCTGTTACGGGCAGTGCGTGGCACATGGACAAGGCCCTTCTGTTTAGGGAGAGGTTGGTAGCCCTTTTTCCCTTGTATGTCTGGACCTAAACTCTGAGGAAGATGTAAGAAAACTTTACAAGCTGTAGGAAGACTCTGACACTCCTCTGCCCATACACCTGGGCAAGTTACAGTGAGTCATGATGTATTCCCTAGTTATGTTGATGCATCTGATTTTTATTTGATATAAATATATTTCTCAGGATTGAGTGCTGCCATGTTAATAACATTGCAATACAAACCATTTTTACTAGCCTTTGAAACATTTGGAAAAGAAGATAAGTTTGCAGCTTCACACTAAAAACTTAAATTTAGTCTCTTTAGTTTTGGCTTGAGAGTTGGCAGTCTTTCTTAAACTCCACCTGGAAACATTTTGGCAGTCAGTGTTGTATCCTGGAGTGCGGGTATAATACTCCTAGCATGAAAATGAGCTTAATAAACATTCTGTACTAGCTTCAGTTTCCAAGGAGTTGAAATACGTAGCTCCTTGTAGAGTGCATTACAATAATTGAATCTAGACTGTTGCATCCAAGATCTATCTGGGACAGAAAAAAATACTCCAAAATATGGCTAAATAAATTTGTGCTTCCAAATTTAGAAGCTGTCCTGCCCCATAGCATAGACTTCATCACAAAGCCTACTGTCAAACCTCCTGCCTCTTATTTCTCACCTCTACATACTTACTGTTTTTCCTTAGAAACTTTTTCTCTTAGCCTTGGTTGCCTGCATCATCTTTCAGTTTTCTTCCTTGTATCTAAAATGTTTTGAAGGCAGTACCTGTTTGGATATTCACTTCCATTAATTTCCATGGGCATTTTGCATTCCTTGCTGTCTCTGAAACAGTCTTTGACTTACTGGCACATGTGACATATCACTAGCTCTAAGATGATCTCCACATACCAAATAGCATTCTTTTGCTGTTGCCCAGGAGTTTTTTGTTCAAGTTCATGAGATCTTTGCTATGTGCTTGAAAGGTCCTAAGTTCAAGTTGCTGCTTATGAGATGCATAGTAAAAAAACCTATATTTGTTTATTTAAATTCAGGAAGTTTTGTAGGTAGTCTGTGGCATATATGTGTCTAGGATATATGTAAATTATCTTGATGGCATTCTTAATAGGAAATGATGCTATTTCAGAGGGCATATGGAAAAACAACATTCTCTACCCACACAGTGGAAGACTGAAGGTATAACTTTTAATACTTTAGGACTTTATTGCCAATTCTGATGACTACAAGAACCATCAAATCTTCTTACTTCCAATAATACAGGAGATTTTAAGACATAAAATGTACAGTGGTTCTCATAACTTTCCTGAATTTTCAAGCTGTAGCCGAGTCAAAGTTGAATGCTTTACTCCATGGTCATCAAGGCTATAAATACATTTTAATTTTGGTTTATGATTAAAGAAGATATTTTCATTTTAAAAACCCCTAATTTTTAGAAGAATATGAATATCGTAGGGAGTACCATAAAGCTGTAGGATCTGGCTGCTTTCCAAAAAGTTTACCCTATTCTCAGCTGTAATTGAGTATAGAATATCACATGGTGTTGAAAGCATCTAGCATGTCCTTTTACATCTTAATCTAGTCTGGCTACATAAAGCTTTTGTTCCTATTTAAAACATTTTTTGATGGCCCTCCTACAAGGTGATGGTGTTTAGAAGTAATTGGTCACAAACTCACCATCTAGTTTTTCATTACTCTGAAATCTTAGCAAAGAGGCCTAAAAAGTAGTTCAAGGCTTCTGAACTACCCTCTTACATAAAGGAAAAGTCCTCCTTATTAGGACAGTGATGGAGCAGTGTATATCTTCATAGCTTCCCTTTCTGCCACTCTCCAGTCAGAAAGCCAACTTTTAAAGAACTGACAGATTAGTATTAAATATAATTATATAATTATATAATTAACATAATTAATATAATTTATAAATATTTTTTTTTAAGTATTGAGTAAACTCATTCATTTGAGAAATGAAATCCCATGCAATGATGCACAGAACTTGACAACAGTCTGACTGTTGCAAAGGGAGGAGTATGACACTAAAAGCTAACTTTTTTGAAGAAGACCATCTGCTCTCAAAAAAAGTGTTTATTGATTTGTAAAGTGGTGACTGCTCTTGGCAACAGGTCTTTGTGCATCAGCTGGAACTGCTAAATATCCTTGGAGTTGCTGAAATATGAGATGTGAAAAACTCTGAACAGGTCAGATGTGATTTTGCTTGAGGTGGAAGACTTTGAAATAAGAGCCACAGGACAGTCAAACGACAATTATTATTTTAGTGTCTGAATCCTGATCTGCAAATCACTGTATTGATCCATATGTAATTTTAGGGGAAAAGGAGTGCATGCTTCTTTGTATATTTTGGCAATCCTGGCTATTAGCACAATGTCTTACATTCTATGACCATACTGCAAAACTGGCAACCTCAAACTCCTGAATAGGCCTTGGGAATACTGAAACTGGGATTTGTCTTAAAAAACAAGCAAACAAACAAACAAAACAAAAAACCACAAAACAAACAAAAATCCAAACAAACAAAAACCCAAAACAAAACCAAACAAACAAAAAAACACCAAAAGAATCCACAAAAAACCCCCAAACTAAACAAAAACCCCAAGGCAACACAGCTTAAAATGAGAACAAAGATAAAACAAACCTTTTTTTTTTTAGCTTATTTGTAAAATTCTTCAAATTTCTTTAGACTGTGAGTAGAAAATGTAATCTGGGCTGTATCTGAAAAAGTGAAATGCCATGTTTGGGAGTTTTCTGTAAAATTAAAACTTTGTCTTTTAGTTGTCCAGGAAAGGAAAAAAAAAAGGGGGGGGTGGGGTGGGGTGTTGGGTTGGGAACACAAAACCAGTTACATTTTAGTATATAAAAGAAGTGATATGATATAGCTGCTTAATGTAGTAAGTTGGAATTATTTGCTCCCTCCCTAACCCAGTTTTCGTTTAATGTTCTGTGTGTTTCTTTATCCTATATGTTTACATGTTGTATTTGGGCAGGTGTGAGCTTGCTCTTGTCTGTTCACTAAGTGTATGTGAACTTGTTCTGCTGGTGCCTCAAGCTGCAAGGAAGCATGCAATTGCATTAACACAGTGCTAAGCCTACACTAAGCTCATCAGAGTCACATGGATTTATTTAATATAGGAATTTGGGCAGGGCAAGGTTTGCTTGTTGGTACATTCAGTATAAACAATCCCAGGCATATCCACTGTAAATAACTAGTATTGTGCAGAATTAATTAGTATTTTGAGATCTCAGGAGTGCAGTGCAAATTAGTCATATAAATGCTTTCACATTTTTAAGTATTTCCTCTAATTTTTCATCTTTGTTACACATATTCTCCCTCCAGAACAAAGAACTTGTGATTCATGTCTCTCACTGTTCAGACTTGTCAAACTGAATGCAATAAAATCCTGTTTGTATCATGGCCACTATTAAAAAGTCATTTTTCCAATTAACTTGTATGCAGTTATCATAGCTATATTGTTTATAATAAACATGCTACTGAATGGCAAATACTTCTTTTCTAATGCAGATGTAATTTCTGTCTTAATGATTTCCCAAAAGTCAGTAGGTGTTAGCATATTCTCTCTATCTACTGAAATAAGCATTTTTCCTGCATCTGACATCTACCTGGCTATTTCTGACTGAAAACAAAACTGAAATAGTCTTCCACAGAGACTTGCATGGATTTTGAGGATAATATGATTGCTTTCAAACCTCAATTAATTTCAGATTACATTGTACTCATGGTGGAACAAAAGAAAGTGCCTTGAAATTCAGAAGCGTCTGCTCTGTGTTTGAATTTATCTTTCATGGGTACTCTAGTTCTTGATTTTGGTATACTGCCATTTCACAGGTACAGACATTGTGCTCTACTCCAGGTTTCTCACTGCAAGTAAAAGCCAATAAAAGTTTGTAATATTTGTTGATGCCTTTGTTATTCTTACCTTTTAATCATAATTATATTGTAGCCAGATGATTTTTCACATAACTTTTAATTACACTAGATTTGTAATTTGACTAATAGACCAGCTAAACAGGAGCTATGTTAAAACTAAGAAGTAGAAATTATTTTGCTGTCTATGATACCTCTAGGAGATGGATTTTGTATATTGAAAAGTTATACCTCTCCTTTGCTTACAGAAATGAATATATTTTATGTTTTGAGGTTTAATGAATGTAATATAAATGTATACATACTGCTCAGTATGTATATTTATATATCTATCTATATTTATATGTTAGCTTTGCAGTCTTTTCCACATATGGAAGAATTTTTTGAGATCATGTTTAGCTATAGAAACCTCTTCCCCTCACTTCCCTTGAATGTGTGTGTTAGAATATACAACACTTATATAGAGGTTTACATTTATCTTATATTTCTTACTAGAAAAATTAGCTGCCACCATCATAGTCTAAAATAGGTCTTTAGACCAGCTAAAAGAGCCAAAAATGCATTTGAGACAGTAACCTGATAACAAAAGTTGCGTATCTGGCACTGGTTACTTAAGTGAGATAACATGTCACAGGCTTTCACTACAAAGGGGACTATAAATTTTTGCGTTGCAAATCTGATTTCACGGACCACTTCTTGTAAGAAGCATTGAGTTTCCGCTTCATCTAGTGATAAAGCTTTAGAATGCACAAGTATCTGGTGAAACATCTTATTCATGTTAGCGCTAGTCTGGGTGCTGTAAAGAAAGCGGTCAGAAACAACCTTTTGCATAGCCCCATCTCCAGTGTTTATGTCTGATTTTAACCTAACTATATACAAATAAAACAAATGGTGAGATAGGTTTTATGGTCGTTTTCATAATTGGCCGATGCATGGTTACTTGTGACCCCTTCTGTTATGCATAGGTTAGAAAATAGACCTGTGACATAAATCCATATTGCTGAAGCAATTTTTGAGGTTTATTCAACTTTCTGAATATACAAATGAAACATAAAATAAAGACCTGCTAAAACTCTATGTACCAAAGCCTTAAATGAATCCACTGTTAAGTCTTTCCCTTTCCAGTTACAGGCTCAATTTTTCAAATTGTTCATGCACAAAACTCTTCTGTAGTCAGTTGTTCTGTGTGTATGGAGAGTTCATGAGATTAGTGCTCAGCTGTTTGCTCCTAGAAATTGAGTAGCAGATAGAAGTCCTTTTAAGCCCTGAAAGATTCTGCTTTTAGACTAAGTTCTTGATTTAGAAAGAAATGTCATTGCTTAGCAGGTAGATTTTTCTGTCATAAGGGGAAATTAATATTTGTAAATGTAATTTTTTGCTGTAAGTAGGACAGTTTCACAGTCCAGAGCCAGTAGTTACATGTTTAATGACCCATTAGTAGCCATAGATAATAAGGAGAGTAGTGTAAATCAGTCATCAGAAAGTTAGTTCAAGAGATGAGCAGGTTATCACTAGATTTATTTAACCCAAGTTAAGACATTAATTCTTAGCATGCCAGCACATGAAAGGGAAATGTGATGAGCCTTGTCAGGAAGGGTCTTCTATTGTGGGAAGAGAGCCAGAAAAGCTTAGCTCATCAAGGTTTTAATGTTGTCTATGTTGCAAAAGCTTTTGTCTAAAAGCAGATTAGGATTTTTTTTTTTTCTTTTTATTTAAATAATCGATTTTATAAAGATACTTACATGCAGCAAAAGTGAGGGGCTGTGTACTGTACTTTAGCTTCATGGAAATAATTGCTGTCTGGGTTTTGAGTCAGTTTCACTATATTCTTCACTTCGGGTAATCAACTTTTGTACACCAGCAGGCCTCATAGTGATGCAGAATTTTGCACTCCTTGAGTGCATCTATGTTACAGTTTCGGTTGTTATCAAGAGTGCAGATTTGAAATCAAATCTCTTGATAATTCCCACTTACTGCACTATGTTTCATATCCAGAAGCAGTGTTGGAGAAGGCACAGTGAATTAACTTTTGATTAAATTAGCTGAAAAATACATTCCAGGAGGTCCCCCAAAACAGTGGAATTACTTAAAGGAATTCAGTCTTAGAGACAGTGCAAAATTAATCCATAATACCCACCCAAGATAGGTGTATTCTACAGATGCATATTTTCAGTACCAGTTATATTAGCTATAGATCTGCTGCTTCTGCAGCACGCTGCTAAATATAACCTCTTGAAACTATTTTATGTTTACCAATAATCAAGAGTACACAATATGCATAACGGTTACAAAGAGGCTTATAATTTCTGGCATCTGATCTAAATTTTTTAGATACACTTAATAATGTAGACCATGATTAAAGTTATCCTTTGTTTCTAACCTGCTGTGTAATGTTGCCCCTTTTATCCAAAGGCCACTGTTTTAAATTTACTACTTAAACTGATGAACCTTGAAGAATTGATGGCTGTGAAATATGTCTGCAAAACTTGTATTGAGATTTTATTAATAAAACAGAAGGCATCTTTATACAGGCTTTCTACATCTCTGTGTAGTGTTTTCCAAGCAATTATTTAAATTCCTCATCTTGCTACTTTGAACCCAGTTTTGACATTTTAACATTAGGTTTTGTGGCAATTCCATCAGAACAGTAAATCACATTTAGTAACACTAGGTATTTCTTTTTAAGGTGTGAAGCAAATCTGATAAGTAGCAGAAAAGAAAAAAAGAAAGGACTAGCAAAAGGATAAGATAAAAATCAATGAATTAATATTCTATAAGTAGCCCATGTACAAAGGCTTTCATAGTACTTGAGATTATATCACTTTACTGTACCTAAATATTATGTCCAAATTAGAGACTTGGATGTCAGTGCCAAAAATATAAGGCATTCAATATCCTAAATATTTTTAATTTATAATGATCCAATATTAATCTCTAATGCAATATTAATAAATAAGGTATAACTGCAGTTTTTATTGCATTGACAGTGTATCAAGAATGCAAAAATAGGTAATGAACTTCATTTATCTTAGAACATTGGTGAAGAATTCTGTATTCTCTTATATTATCTGTTTGCATTGAGGCACCAAACCTTAGCTTCTTAATAGAATAGTTAAATTAAAAAGTGACAGCATGTATAGTGAAATTATGGGTGTTTGGCTTCATCCTATTTTTTCTTTAATGAAAAGGAGGGTTGTTATTCTCTGGTATCTCTAGGAATTTTAATTTTCTTCATAACCATCATCAAGCACAAAGTATTTTTAGGTCAGTGTATTACCTTGTTTCAATATATGACATCAATCTATGATCTAGCATCAACATATGACATAATGTGTAATTAAATCCTATAAGTTATCTAGTCTTTTTCTGCTAGAGAAAAGAGCTGTCTCCTTTTCTCTATGTGGTAGTTAATAGTGATCAAACAATCTTTTAAGTATTTCCAAGTGACCACTTCTGTTGATCCTCTTTTGTTTCTCATTGCCAAGTTTATTTTGTAGCTCTTTCCTGATCTGGTTACCATCTTTAAAATATTCACAAGAGTATGACATGAGCACCAGATGTGTAATTCTATTAATGGTTGTATGCTACTGCATAGCGATACAGCTAACTTTTTGATTTTTATATCTCTGCCTGTATATGTCCTTGTAAATTCAACATTGGATTGCATGTTCACTTCTACCATGATCTGCAAAGCCCTTTTTGATATTATCAATTTCAGATGCAGTCCCCTGTTTCTAAGTTTGCCCTGGGTTTTTTCAAATGACACTGTATAGATGATTTCAGTCATATATGTATGCGACTGATAACATGTATTCAGCTAATCCCAAATACTTCACTTTTTCAAGCAGTCTCTGTGAGACTTTTCCTTCAGACTGTGGGAGTACAGAACAGGTTTGGTATGAGAAAAGGTATCTGCAATTCCCCTTCATTTTCCAGCAACATTCATTCTATGTAGAGCTAATTTTGCTGGCACCATGTCTTGTGGCACATAGTTAAATGCCTTACGGAGACCACAGCATATTATTTAAAACACCTTATATAAAAAAGCCTCTATATAATTGAAAAAGATAGAAAGTTATTTTGACAGGACCAGTACTCAATAAAGCAATGTTGATTGACATTAACGAAGCTCCAGCTTTTAATTTATTGCTTATTGTATATCAAGATCAGTGTCAAACTATATACACTGTAATTTTCCATAATATTCTTTAAAAATATTTGACAATATTTGGTTTTTCAACTCGTCTAGAATTCTGCCAAAAAGAGTTCACACAAATAATTGAAGTAAAAATGAATGTCTGCCTGCTTGAAGAATTACAATACACTAAACAGCAAATAAGCTGTACGTAGTTAGGAGGAGTCATTTGGAAATGTATTGAGTTGCCAGTTGTGTTGATTTTTGCTGTTTTTAAATATATCACCAAAAATTAATGTAATGCACTGTTAGTGAAATAGGATCAAACCACTCAGCAGAAAATAAATCCTTCAGTCTTTCTTCAACTTTTACTCTGGCAAAACTCTTAACTTCAAAGTCAGTTCAGTTAGTGTTAGTAGGCCTGAATAAAAGTAGCTCCTGTAGAATTCAGAGGGAAGGACTTATATTTTCAGTAGAGGAGAATACAGGTTATTGGAAATTTTACATAATCTGTCCCTTTGTTTCAAAAATAAATAAGAATATTCAGGCCTTGCTGTGTCTTTGCTTTATGGTGCTGTCCTGGTTTGAGTGAGAACAGAACTAATTCTGTTCAGTGATTTTACTTTTCAGTTCAGTACTTCTAACTGCACTTTCTGAAGTTAGCAGCAGACCTCATAACTAAGACGTGTTCCAAGTTAACTGTAAAAAATTTACCCACATTTCTTCTGTGTTAAATGATAGCTAAGTTTATGGTGGACTGTCAGATTTCTTTACTTAATTCAGCAACATGCAAGACATCTATCTTAACATCTGGTTTTTAATAACAGTTGACATCTGGGAGCTCTTTTTTATTCCAAGAATGGACGAAGAACAGTAGTGATACTGGCTGTATATATTTTCAGGCTAAAATTCCTGTCTATTTAAATCATAATTAATTACCATTCATTTTATTTAGTTTCTACATTTAATTAAGTGCCAGTAATATGCTACACCAGCTAACTTTCAAAGTTATAGTTTATACTCTAGAATGTAATTTTTTTACATTTCTAAAATACTAACATGAGAACTTTAATGATCTCTAAAATGATAAGATTTTGATTTAAAAATCCTGAGTTCAATGCAAAGCATTGTGTTGTCTGCCTCTGCATTCTAGAAGTTGAATATTTCATTGCAGTTTGGCAAAGTAGAACTATCTATAAGATATAAGAATGCACATACACATCTGTGTGTGCATAGATAAAGAATCATTGAAAAAAAAAGTAATTTTCAGGAAACACATTCAGGAAAGAATGTTTCACTCTCCTGGTTTTGTTAATGTGCTTTATTTTGTCCTTTTTAACTTCAGGTTTATAATAAATGTGAAAAAAGATCATCTGCTTCCAGCATATACACAATAAAATAATCCATTAAAAAAAAAAAAAAAAAAAAAAAAAAAAAAAAATTCTGAAAAAATCTTTTGAACATCATTATATGTAATTTTCATTAAGGTTAATGATTTATAAAAAAAGAAAAAAAGGACATGCGATCAGAAAGAAGTAAACAAGAAAAGTTTCGATTAAAAAAAAAAAAAAAAAAAAAAAGTCTTGAAATTCCTTGTGACTGTGATTCTTTGTATTTGTCATTAAGGTTATCTATCATTAAAGTTCTAAATAAATGTATAGTGCCTAATGGCTCAAAATTGGGAAAAAGAAGAGAAACTGTTTAATAGCATTCAGCAATGTGCAGTGTTTAAGGATTTATTAAAAGCTAGATTGATACTGTGTGAAAAAAGTGTACTTTGCTAATGATAGATTTTTTCCCTGTTCTTCAGCAGTCTTGTATCTTTTAACCCAACAGAATGCAAAGACAATTTGATTATAGTAATTGTTTTGCTTACTTAAAAGGTGTGATCTTTTTCTGCTGTCACTGTTGGTTTGAATTGCATACAATTAAAAAACATTTTAATATTTAATCTTATAATCTACTTCCTACATGCTGTTTTAACTGGGTGGGAGAAATGTTTACATCACTGTTCGTGTGGTTTTGGTTTTTTTTTTTTTTGGTTGCTATAGATGCAGAGTTGTGTATATGCAACACAAACTTGTTCCCTTGTTTTTGCTGGCTTAAGTTTAAAAGAAAAATAGATGTTTTTAACAGCCAAAAAAAATTGTAATTTATAAGCACCAAAGTAACTAACCTTTTCTTCTTTCATTCCAATGCTAACACGTTCTCTGTGCATCTCCTAATCTCTGGCACACAGGATGATGAGGAGGGTATATGGGCATAGCCGTTCCTATAAACCAAAGTTCCAGTTTTGTTTTGAGGGGTGAGAAACAATCTTTTCTATCTCTTTCAAGTTGAAGTCTATTTTTTATTGTTTTATTTTAAACTGCATGGGGCTGTGTGTTTTTTGATAAATATGTCTGTGAACACTGTAAAAATGTTTTCTTTACAGAATGATCAATGAGAAAATATAAATGCATGGTTTAGTGGTCCAATGGTTTCATTTCTTTTATAGCCTGTTATGACTAAAGGTGTAGATAGGTACAAAACTTTAAAAGGGGTGTGTGTCTGTTTGTATCTGTCTAAATTTCCTTTTTTTTTTTTTAAATGAAACTTTTTTTTTTAAACTGGTACTGATTCTGCTTTTGTAGTTGTAGGCAGTTTGTAGCTCCTGTTCACTATGGTGTCAACATCACTAAGACCATCAAGCCTGGTGGATTGCTCCTAGAAAATGTTGCTCATTTCATTACTTCTTACTGGAACAATTCTATTTACTACAATGGGACTGTTCATAGGAGCAAAATCTACTCACATAAGTCAAGATTAATGTGTTATTAAAGCTGCCATACTTTGTATTGCTTTGGCCCCTGTCACCCCAGTTGGAAGCCTGTATGATTTGTTTTGTATTAGCATAGACAGTAGCACTATAAATCAGATTACAAACCAGTTGCTTTTGTTGACAGGAATAAAATCTCAAAAATAATTTTTGTTCCTACATGCTTACTTTTTATAATTGTTGAGATGCAAAATTAGTGGTATATTTAATTAATAATCTGTATTTTGTTTTTTTAAAAAAAGTTAAACTCTTGAAGCTTTCTATCGCAGAGAAGTTTAAGATTCAAAACTGTAAAATAAAATAATGGGCACTGTGATACCATTAACATTTAAAAGAAAGCAATCTTGGTTCATAAGATTATATTTATAGGCCTTTTTTTGGTTTTATGCTTTCTGATTAGTTTTTAAATGTCAAGATTGTATAGGTTATATGCATAGATAACCTCCATGTTTGTGGACACACATGATGAGTGTGGGAACAGCATGAAAGGATGTGACTCACATTCTAATTTTTTTAGTTACACTTTCTTCTTTCCTGAAAATAAGCAGCCTTAAAAAGAATCTGAAATTGTTCTTTTTCACATAAAAAATGTAAAAAAAAAATTATGGGTTTTCCTACTGTTGTGTTTAAGGAATTAGCAAGTTCTGTTAAGTGCAGCTACATGATATTTTAATAGTATTTTATGATGTAATTTAAGTGTAATGTAATTTTCAGCTGTTTGTCAGCATCATTCGTCCGTTTGGGGTGTGGAGAGTAGATCCTTTATTTTCCAGGCCCTTATATTTTTTTAATATACATACTTGACTCTTTTGTTCAAATGCCAACATAATTTATCTGGTTTTATATACCAAATCCTTGACAAGTAAGTTGTTTGCTCTTTCAAGTGAAAGAGCATTGCAGAGGTAGTATAACAAATAGCTGATAGCAAGCATAATCTGTCCTTTAGACTAAATTTACAAGTAGACCTGTCCTTGTAGGTAGAACTAGCAGCTTGGTTTGGCTGTGTGCAGGTTGCTCAGGTAGAACTGTGTTATTTAGCTATTGTATTAAAGCAGAGAAAAACTATTTTAGTCCTCAGAAGTATTATTGAGGAGTAAAAGTTATGACATAAACTATTTTTGATGTCTTTATTCCTCCTTTCTGATGTTTGAGCAGAGTAGCAGTTAAAAATTACTTGGTTTAAGATAACTATATCGTACTTTCTGCCACATAGGCTGAAGCCCTGGATCTGTTAAGAAAATTAAAAAATTTGGATAATTGGATTATTTCCTGTTTCAACCTACGATCAATACTAACAATTGAAAGGCTGATACAGTTGTATCTTGCAGACATCATCTTTGTAAATTGTGGTTTTTTACAATTGTTTGTTTTGTAAAAAGTATGGACATTTTAAATAGTGCTGTTATTATAGCATGCTGTGTGATATTCCTTTTAGAATCCACTTTATGATGCTGTGGTTATGGATTGAAAGGAACAGTGCCTGCTATTTAGTTTTGGAGTATTTTAATAATTTCTGTTGCTATTCAAATAAGACACAGGATTTGTCTTGGATGCATGTGGCTCAAGGCTAAGTGAATTGAATAGCTTGAATGTTTAGTAACCAGGGTGAAATTAACAGTCATGAGCATTGCATTACTATTTAAATTGGCATTATTAACAGAATATCCAAGTAAGTAATCATCATAAATCCATATCTGTGCAGAGTTTTAAAGCTCTAGGTATAAACTCTTCACTACATGGTGCTCTGTTTTATGTTTTTGAGAGCACATATAAGAGAAGCCTGGGTGCCCTTCTCACCAAGACAAGGTAGTAATACTCCCTGAATTGTTCACCACCAGGAATTATGGGTGCACAGTTCACTCCAGTTATCTCATTGCTCTGTGGCTGCAGGGTTAGGCAGGATGGGTTGACTCTTTTTGCCTGATAGTAGTAGAGTGGATGAATACTTGAACAGGTGAACTTTCAGCAGCCTGTTGAAACAGATCTGGAGACTAGATAAATGGAATGGAAACAATATTGAGATTTCATCTTCATGTACGAAGGAGCTGATTTCACCCTTCATAATGTAGGGACTCTTAATTCATGGAAGTATACATTTTTATACCATTCTTCCTCTCACTTTCTCCTGATTTCTACATAACAAATAGTGTATATGAAAATGACTTACTCCAAGTAAATTGGTTGTATAACTTCTTTAGAAAAGCTTTTCTGTATTTGTTTGTTACTGCAGATTTTTATTAAAAGCTAATTGTGAACATGAGACACCCAAGGGACCTAATGAGAATGAACATAAGGGATTTATTTTATTTGAGATGAAAATATAATTTTAGCAAAAATTTAATTTTTAAAAGTATTAGATCTGCAAAAAATGTGGATTTCTAGAGAGTAATCTTTCTCTTGGTTTTTTTTTATGCTTTGTATATTTGACATGTTTTTTAGTTATACATTTTAAATTATATAAACTATGGATCAGCATTTCCATTGCAATATATAATTTTGTACAAATGTCCAATAATTTTGAAATCTGACTATCAAGAGACTAAGGGTATCTGAATTTAATTTTTGTTACTATAGAGCAGAATAAATTACATACTTTTGCATTTCTCTTAAAGAGAAATTTTTTTCTACAAAACAAAAAGCCCTGAGATACCAAAAATGTGTAGCTTCTGAATTTGCTTTGTTTCAAGTCTAATTTTATCCTGGTTATATAATCTTACTAACATTGTTTAAGATATCTCAGAGATAGTGTCATGCAATCATAGGTTTTCCTGAGGACATGAGGTAGTACTCTTGTTCAGCTAAGGATAGTGTGGGGTGGTCTTTTAATTATGTTTTAAATGTAGTAACTTAAAAATCAGTGTTGTCCTTTTAAACTTTACCATTTCGGTGCTTAAATACGACACGAGTGAAATTAATTGATGGTAGAAATTTAGAGTGTCAGGATAAAAATATGCTGCAAGGTTATAGAGAGCTAGTTAGTCTTTAAGAAACAGATGAAGTCTTCAGGGAAATCTCAGTGGACAGCAAATTTGGTAGCACATGTAGTTGCACTGGTTGGGGCTTGTTAGAAAAAAGATCACTTCCCCTCTCCTCACCCTTACAAAGGGAAAGAAAAAAAGAAAATCAGGAGGTGATGATAAGTTTTAAGAATTAAGCCTGTATAGCAGTCTGTCACTGGTAACTAAAGCCACGTGACTCTCAGAAAATATAATTTGTGGCACAATTGAGGTGTGCAGTTAGAACACAAGTACTTGTTTTTTTTCTTTCCAGTTGCTAACACCGAAGTGCAGCAGATAGTAGAAAAGCATTTAGGACTTTGCCATAAGCTGTCCATGTGTGTCAGTAATAGAAACCAACACAAAACCTGTTTGTACAGTATTTTGTTTGTACAGTACTGTAGACTTTATTCTTTGTTAGATGTGAAGTAAATCAGATGTTTTAAAAGATGTTTAGGAGTGTTTGGAAAGTTTATTGTCTGTTGTATCCTTAGAACACGGTTACCTTCACACTTTAGAAACAAAGAAGGACTGAAGCTTGTGCCTGACATCAAATGATGTCTGGTGTTTTTGAAATTAGAATCATAAAGTTAGTCTGATAAATTTGGATTTAGGAGCAGAACATAGTGTCTGTAATTTCAAATTTTTGTCATAGACACTGTGGAGGCAATGCATCAGTGTCATTCAGTTAAAAACCCCTTCAAAGCAGAAATTGTCTACAGAATGGTCAAAAGAACAAAGTTTCTTAATTGTTGCTCAGGCAGATATTCACTGTTCATTTCTCTTGGATGTGTTTTGTGTTTTCAGGGAGGTGGAGGAGAAGGCTGTTTTAAAACAAAAGTGGTGCCTAGCTTTGTCTTTGTTCGGATGTAGTTAAAAGTTCTCTTTCAAGATGTCCTTACTATTAGCAGTAAAAAGCATAACAAAATTTGGTCATGTTACTATATAAGGATATGTTTAAAGACATTAAATATTAGCTATTGTTCTGCTTTTTGTTTTCATTATTTCAAGTCAAGATTTTTGTAAATAATTTATTTTTCTTTACATTTGGATATTCTGTTTAGCCTGTTTTGGAAAAAAACATGTTAACTTTGAAATGAGTCTCAGTAGTGTGCAAAGCAATGGAAAAATAAGGAGCATGACTGTTTGCAGTGTTGATTTTAATTTTCTCATAGAGCGTATGAATACTAGCTCTATGCTTAATTAGCTAAATGGATATTGCTACATTGACAGGAGCCCAAGGGCATTTTGGATTTGTGAATTTTTAGACATGATTGTTGTTTTATTGCAACTTGGTTTTTACTAAACAAAAGGAGGAACCTCCCTAGGGATGTTTGTTTTGCAAACTATGGACAGATTTGTGACTAGCCTTCAATCCTCTTAAAATACTTTTATTCATAATGGAAGATGTTTATAGTTTTTACTTTAACTGGGAAATTTTATGTTCTTTTAAAAGTTATCTATCTTTTTTGCTTAAAGATGTCATTACTACTGCTAGTATTTTCAGTTATTAATTGCCCACTGTCAGAGACAGACTTTTTATTAGAAATACCTAGGAATTTATTTAGTTGTAGGGGTTATTTTTTATCAGTTATGCACCAGAAATACATGAATTGAAACAAACATGACATTTTCTGTTTCCTGTAGAATGAAGGTTGAAGTCAACGAAAGTCTTTTTTAGTACTGTTGTTTTCAATCAGAGCAGTTTCTGTCTTCTGATTTGCTCTTAGTCTTCCTAGAAAAACATCCGTACATATACATATATGTATTCTGAAAAATATTTGTACAAACTAGATGTCTTTTACTTTACTCTGATAGGTATTTATCTTATCATCTTATCCTATCCCTGGTATTTATGAGACACTAAATCACCCTCATGTCTAACTATAGAACTTTATTATATAAATTCAGTAGGTTTTTGTCTGTCACTTGTATTTTAGCTATGTGAGTCAGGCCATTATGCCTAAACTTTGGCCTCAGCTTCTTCACTGCAGTTGCAGAAGGTGTGTAGACAATCTGAAAATGTAGCTGATGGATTGAACTGCAAAGCTTTTGATGTAGTCAACCTAAAGACAACAATCACAGGGCCTACAGTAATCAGTCATACTCTTCTATAATCTTCCATAGTGAAAATAAATAACATGAGAGCAACTTTTAATGCTGTAGAAATCGAGAAAAAACAATATTTTCACAGATAAACCTTGTTTCAAAATGTTATAGCTACAGTGAACAAGAATAGATAATCACTGACTTCACACCAAAAATAGTAATCAAATATTCTAGAAATACCTGAAGCTAAGCTGACATCTTGAAAAAAGTAGAGAAAATCTGCTTTAAAAAGATAAATTCAATGATTAATTGTATTTTGTTGGATATTCATAAGAACACATGAAATTACTGTTATTTGTCTTGAAAACAGTTTCAAGCAGTTGTTTGTGGATATTAGAGTATATGAATATGGGACTGGCAGCACAGCATTCCTCTCAGAAGGTTTAATTTGATTTGTTTGGAAGCAGATGTATCACCTGATGTAAAGACCTCATCAATGTCATATGACCTAAACTGAATATAAGACTTTGCAACTGAATACTAAAATATGAAAAGAAAATTTGAATAAATGTGAGATTTATATAAGGAGGGCCACCAAAATGATCAGAAGAATGGAGCATCTCTCATATGAAGACAGGCTGAAGGAGTTGGGGCTGTTCAGCCTAGAGAAGAGAAGGCTCTGGGCGGACCTTATAGTGACCTTTCAGTACCTGAAGGGGTCTACATGAAGGCAGGGAAAGGTCTGTTCAAAAGGGTTTGTAATGATATGGACAAGGAACAATGGTTTTAAGCTAGGAAAGGATAGATTTAGACTGGATATTAGAAAAAAAATACTTAATATGATGAGGGTGATAGACCACTGGAATGGGCTGCCCAGAGAGGTGGTGGAGGCCCCATCCCTGGAGTCATTCAAGGTCAGACTTGATGGGGCTCTGAGCAACCTGCCCTGGGTTGAGATGTCCCTACTTGTGTAGGGAGGTTGGACCAGATGACCTCTAGAGGTCCCTGCCAGCCTGAAACTTTCTATGATTTTAGGAATATTGCTTTGACACTAAGCTATTTGTATACTTGTGTTAATGAATTAGAAGTAGTTAAGCAATGCCTGTTCATATCTCTTATTTTGCTATATTGGCCCATTCTAATTAGTCATCCATTTTGGCATCAATATTCTAATTTGTTCAAAAAAGTCTATTGTGCTAATTGCCCATTTCAGGAGACCACTATGCAAAGAGCAACTTTAGTTGTGATGGAATATACCTGTATATTTCAAATGCCAGAGCCTTGCTGCTTCACTGTGCTTCAGTTTTGAATTTTGCTTTGTAGACAGTTAACCAGTGAAAATGTTTATATGTCTGTTTTCCAGAAGAGCAGTGATGATTTCCCTGGTTCCTTCCTGGAGCCCTTTGGATCATCTGGTTGGCTAGATCATGAGCTCTTCTTCAGTCTGGATCCAAGCTCTACCAAAGTCAGCCAAGCTAGCTAGACAGTTCATGTACTAATTTTATTTTAAATCATATATGACTAAAATGAGGGAGCTACCCACTTGAACAATAGCCTTAGAGTAATAGCCTTAGAGTGGAGAGAGACAAGCAGCTGGATTCTCTCTCAACAGCATATCTGGATGTAGATATCTTTCCACAGCCATAGGCTATGAGCAGAGCACTCTACAAACAGCTGTGCCAGTTGATGACATTTTTACCACCCACCCTTACATGCATACTGGTTTTGCATTAGAAATTGTTACCCTTCCAGATCTATCAACAAGCTAAATCACTCCCACCAGTCTCATATCAACTTCAATCAAACTGAGCCAGGTTAGCTTAAATAGTGATGAACACCCATTCATCAGGCAAGCCTGTTTATCATTGCCTAGAGTGGATTAGAGAGCACTCTGACATTCCTGACTTTCTGTTGGAAACTGTGTGGTAACATCTCCATCCTGGTTAGCGCAGAGCAGATAGTGTCAGTAACATCTTCAAGTGAAAAGCTTGGTCTGGAAGAGAATTATGTCCATAAGTTAAAAACAAAAAGACTGTTACTGAAATCACATCTTCAAAGGGTCTTGCATCAATTTAGGTAATCAGGTTATTAAAATAATTTAAAGTAAACCAGTGCAGTTTAACTAATGAGAATCAGAACCTCTTTGTTCATTTTGCAGATAGACATATTTTTACCAGATGCAAGCATGGAGATCGGTAATAAATGATATTTTCTATTTCATATAGGAGCTATAATTTTGGACGGTAAATCTGTGTTAAATTCTAGGAAAACCAGTTCTTCAAACTGTTTTTTGGTTGGGTTTTTTTGATAGATCTTGCAGTAAGTCTTTGCTAGGCCAATTATATTACTAATATGATTGATTTTGTCACACGTGGTTGTAGGACCTTGAAATAAATCTCAAAGCTGAAAGCTTTGCTCTTTATAGCAGATCTTAAAGTCCACCTATAAGTGTTTATGAATGCTACTGTTCCCTAATGTGGCTGAGGCCTAAATCTTTCTTTATGTTTTGGAGCCATCAAAGCAGCACAATATACTCACATTCTTTGTGCAGTATTTTACATCTGTTGACCTGCCTCCTGCATGTGAGCTTTTTAGAAGGATTCATTTGAGGTCTAAGACTGAGGTAAGTTTTTAATTTTAATAATTTAGGAATTTTTTAGGATGATTTTGAGTATGGCAGTTAGAGGCTTTAGGTCTGATTTACATTGTTTCTATACACTTGTAGGAATTTATACCTGTGTAAATAACAACAGATCCTAACATTTTGATTGAATTGTGTTCAAGCCTTTTGGGTGGAAAGTGCTCTGGGATTGCCTTTACATTTTAAATGTAATTGAGTATTTTATCCTGCCTGCAGTAATTGTGAGGAAAAAAAAAAAAAGGATAAAAGTGAAATGCTTTACTCCTTCTGAAGAATGCTTTTATAATAGTTCATGATCCAATGTTGGAGTTGCCTTCAATATCATGCTAGTGAAAGAGATTTCTACAAATTATCTAACTGTTCTTCTCTGTCTTACTCTGTGCTGTAGTTATAATCAAAATTTCTGGTTAGATTTAATGAAAATGTAATTCCTTATCCACCGTATTTTAACTTACTCTCACTCATACTGTCTCAGAGGCTGACAGTTGTTGAGAAATTTACATAGGTCCTGCAGCACTCATTGTAAAATATTTATAAATGGTAGCTCGTCCTTTTAAAAATTTCTAAAACTGATTGAAATCTGTTTGCTGTTTTTTTCCCAGATTTCTTTACCAAACCAGTTTCAGCTTTTATTCCATTGTTTACACAATTGTGATTATTCATGTTCTAGGAGATCCTTGTTGTTTTTTTTTTTTTCACTTGTAAATTTGCTTAATTTATAAAGTCAGTGGCAAAAATTTTAATAAGAAACAGTCTTATTAACTACTTTAGAATTGAAAATAACTATTTTACAATTGCAGTGTTGCAAATCAATTTACCTTGAGGCTTTTAATGTATTTCCCATCTGTAATTAATAGATAGAACAAATTTTAGAACTTGAATTGCCATTCATTTAAAGAAAAATAATAAACACTGAAAAAATAATGGCTAGTAGTAATATTTTTAAAATTGAACCTGTCAAACAAAAAAAGCCTGATTGCAAGAGGCTTATTCTCTGCTCTTTTCTTTTCAGCTACATCTCTTTTACTTGTTTAATAAGTTCTCTCATTTTTAATCAGAAGTGAAGACTACTTGTTCAAATATAGCAGTGTTTAGAGTACCATAGTACCATGTCTTTTGGTTTGTAGGAAAGAGAAGTCTTATTATGAAATCTACTAAAGTGATATGTGAATCCTCCACAGAGTTATACTGTGTGAAGGAAGTTTGGGAAAGTTTTATCTAGAAATGGTCCTTCATTATAAAAATCGGCAAAAAAATACCCTTTCTTTTCCTCTTGAAAGCAGTGTAGCTTCTGAGAATGTATTTTAAGACAAACTGAGTGAGAACTCTGCTGAGTTACAGAAAAAAGATACTCTACAAAAAGAAAACATGAGCTCTCTAGCTATATTTAACTGCTGTTAGCACCAAGATGAAATGAATACTGTCAACTGTACATTTACTGATGTACTCTGTTTTTCCTTGAGGATTGATAGGTTTAAATGTAGTGATTCTCTCCTTGACTCCGTCAAACTTTGATCTGATGTTGAAGTGTTCAAAAGCTGCGTGTGTTGCAGGATTTCAGCAAACTTGATCTCACTGATTTTACTTAAATATTGTTTCCATTTTGAAGTCTGTCATATGGGTGTACCGCAAAGAGTGTTTGGTTTTAGTTCTGATGTCTTGGGTGGTGGTATGCAGCAAGTAACAGAATACTTGGAATAAAGAAAAGTCCTGAAATGAATCCCTCCAGCTATGGGACAGTTGAGAGCTGGAGAGACAGGATGTAAAGTAAAACCAGTATGTCTCCCTTTGATCAAAGGATAGATTCCCTGCCACCACCCAGCAGGTGATTAACACATGAGTACATTCTCCCCTAAATGGGCTTGATTGGACAAAACTAAGTATCTGCTTAGCACCCATAAAACAAACTTTAGTTAATAAACTGATGCTAGAAATATTTCAAATGCTGTCTTTGTGCATTCAGATTCATGAAGTTATGAGATCTGGTGTAAGTTACTACTAAATTGTCTTAGAATATTAAATTCTCTAATGGAAGAATTACTAAGCACCGTATGAATTTTTTTTTCAAAAAGCAAGCTCTTTCAACAAGGAAGTTGCTAGATATTTTTCAGAGGTGTATGCTTTCTGTATTTGGAGAAATTTTTTAGAAGTTGACTGCACTACAGATTTTGAGTATGGTGAAACAATAGTGTTGGGTGCGGTTGCTCATGGTTTTATACGTAAAAGCCATTTAGAAACAGACTTGACCAGATGGAAGATCTGTAAGCCACAGACTATTTTTCTTCAAGAGTAATGATGGTGGGTGTTTCACATTGTTTCTAGAAGTATAATACTGGATTTATAAATCTTTATTTTCTCATAGTTTCATCTAATGTTATTTATTATGTAGCAAATACATGTTTGTTGAAAAGGAAGGATGTAGCACTTGAAGCCACCACTGTCAAATAATTAATAATGCAGTAACACACTAATCTCAGTAAACTCTGATGTTGTTCCATTTATATCTTTGAGGACAAAATTTCACACAAGAACTTTTAAAACAGAAAGTATATCTATCAGCTATGCTGTTCTCATTTTCATAATTATGAATTATTTTCAGTACAAATCAGAATATAATGACTGAAATCTAAGTATTAAACACCTCTGCTGTATTTCACTCCTAATAGGACAGAAAAATCTCATCAGTGTGTTGTCTTTTTACAAAGTAGCCTCACTTAGGATGTGATAGAACATTTTATGATAATCTTAAGAAAAAAATCTATTGAAAACTCATTGTAGCACAAATATTTTTATATTAAAGGAAATCATGCCATCTGTCTGACCAGGCAGGACCTGCCACATATCATTATTCAGAACAGTTTTTCAGAAAATGGGAAGCAGTAACCTAATTACTAAGCAAACTATCTCTTTTTAAAAAAATGTATTACATTCTTCTTAATACCATGAATGAATTTTTGAAACAAAGATGTGGTGCCAGATTCTAAGCCAATGTGAAATAGATAAATCTTTACCTAAAGAGATGAAAACTTTCAACAAATGAAGTGCGGATGCGGTATTCTAAAAATAAAGCCCACAAATCTATAAATGCTGTACTGGATATTCTCTTTGTTACAAGATTGCACTGCGGTTGCTACAGATTTTGTGCTGTGGTAACATAATGCAATTTCTAATGCAATTTTTAGCAAGCTTTTATATAATAAAAATATTATTTATCAACCAGTCACTTCTTGGATCAGAAAGCACTAGTTGAAATATAAAACCTCCAAATCCGCAAGAGACATGTTTGTCAAATTAACGTAATTTAATAAAATGGAATAACACTGGTTTAAAATCTTATTTACTGATTGTTTTTTGGTATTCTCACAAATGGTGGATAGAGTGTGCAGAATTTGCAAGAACCTAATACTATCTTGGCAAATATTCCATAGATTAATGATCAGGTAGTTCCAACACTTGTGTTTTTAAATGACAGATGAATAAAGGCTTTGTAGCAAGGAGTAAACAGGTGCTGAACAATTTATTCTGTGTATTTTGAGGCGCTTTTTTTATAGTAGAAAAGCTGCTTTCTTCTTCAGTGACTAGTTTTGTGTTGCTTTATGATTTTAGCAAAAGACTCCATCTTTCATGACATACTGCTCAAAGTCCTGTCATGATATAGCTTAACAAAGCATCACCAAATATCCTGATGTGCAGTCCTGATTGCCAGTCACTTGGTACCTAAGCAGATAGGCACCATCCTGAATGTCCTCGGGGTGAATTCTTGTTTGCATTTCCTTTACAAAAAGCCTGGGGTTGTTATTACACCTGCTGGTGTTCAGTGTCTCTGACCTCTCACCTAATGTACAATCAGGTGCTTTTTTTAAACAGGCAATCTGGCATTCAGCCCACTTAAATTAGGTTCATTTGTCATGTACTCCTATCTGCCAGCAAGCAAACTGGGGAAAAAGAGGTCAAAGTAGGGATTTTTCAAATGTAAATGTTTCCTGGAAGCTGCTGTTGAAACTTAGACCTGTCATTCAAAATGCATGTTACTGCCTGCCTTCTTTCTTAGCAAACTAATTTGTCTTTTACAAGTACTTGCTTTCCTGAATGACTTTGCAACAGTTTTTCATGAAGTTGTTGCTTGCATGTTTTTATTGACAGATGTTGTTGCAAACAATAAATAAATCACTGGGCTATATTAAAAACATATTTTGCCCAGATGCTGCTTTGAAATACTGGATTAAAATAGAAAAATACAATTTTAAACCACTTACAGGAAGTGGTATCACGCAAAAGGCTGGTTTCATTTCCAAGTATCTTGTTGCAATCAGTCAGTGCTTTTGTATATGGGGCGTGTTCAAATTTGCATTATGTTATGATCTTAAATCTACATTTAAAAATTTATTAATTTTCTCCCCCGTTATGTTTGGGGGGTGGGGGCTAACTTAATCACTTGGGCCAATGTATTAGTAGCATAGTGAGATGTAGATTTTGGCAGTAGATGATGCTACTGCTTTTAAAACTTGGTGGTAATTAACTTCCCGAAGAATTGTGTGGATTCTATCAAACCCCTAGATGTTTCAATGCCTGTGACAACACTACAACTTGTATACCTTGAAATCCTTTGGAAATCCTTGAAACAAGATTATCACAGCAAGATACAGCTATCCCCAGTAACAGAGATGATCATGAGGTGGCAGAAAATATTCTTTTTTGCTTTTAGAATATTTTTTTATAAAATAAAAATGACTTGTAGAGGATTTGAAACTTCATCAAATAACTGCATACAGTTGTGCTTAGATCAAAAATTAATATTGGCTATATAATGCACTGTCTTTTGCTCCTGCTTTTTAATTTCCACTGTCAGTAATGAGGAGGGAAGACAGTTTAGGGTTGGTGGCATGTTAGTGAGAAGGAAGAAATTGATTATGAAGTTGGGAATTGGCTTCCTGAGACTGGAGATTCACAAAAAGAGGTTTCTTCAAACCTTTGATCATTGTATGTGATAGAGGGAGACTTGCTGACTGGTGTGAAAGTTTTCAGGCAGGTAGAAGTTGGAAGATCCCGGCTAGTCTTAGCATGAGGATGGGGTATAGTTTGTTTTGGCAAGATTTAACATCTCAGATGATGGATTGAAAAGGTGAATGACAGATCAGTTATGTTCAATGAAAGTGGTAGGTAAATTGTATGCTAAGAGATACCTTTAGGGACAGAATTAGATATGTGGAGAACAACGAAGGACAGAGATATAAAAATATTTTTTTTACTCTCCTCAAGTTATTCTTTGATGGATATTCTCCACCACTTTTCTTGAGGTTCCTTTTGTTTACATTTTATCTTATTTCCCTTTCTTATGTCTCTACATTTTCATCTCTGGATAATCTCACCTGCAAACACAATTTATTTATTATGCCTTTGCTGATAGTTTATAATCTGCATTCCTATCCCAGATACAACTGATCTCCAAATTAAAGTCATGTCTGTTGCAATACTCAGATATCTAGTTACTAGTTTGAGGAAATGTGTCTAAAATAGGTAATATACCTTTTGCTTCTGTTTGTTTACTTTCCTGATCATTATATCATAATCTGACTTTTCTAATATTATTTATTAATTAATATGTTTAGATTCTCCAAATAGCCAATCCCTATTTCCTTGGGCATATATAATGAGCAGCATACAGCTTAAACCTTAAAGGACAAAAGTGGAAAGTAGTGAGGTCTATAACATTAAGGAAGACTAGATTTTTACCTTCATTATGCCTGCATTGTGCCAGAGAATCTTTTCTTTTGATGATTTAGGTTATGGATGTGAAAGCCACTTCCAGCCAATTGTTCTATTCATGGTTAAATGTAAGAACTAAAACATACAAACTGACTGCTACTTTGGATGAGTCACTACACAACAGTTTTGATGCAAAATAATCTGGCTGGGATTTAGTATACAGGGAGATGTAGTGTGCACATCAATTTGCCATCCCACAGAATAATCTTCTGATGGGGTCTTTCCGGTTACTTAGACCATGTATATTAGTTATGTTACTATAACAAAGCATAACCAAAACTATTTAAGTAGAAAGAAATAGTCATAATTAGCACAGTGAGTTAAATTATCTTCAATCATCTACAGACCAGAGTACAGAAAAAAATAATGGTGTAGGATATAAGATCTTACTGTTCTGCTTCCAAACAGATGCGTCATAATTACTGATTGTCTACTTTGCTATAGAGTAGGAATAAGAGTTTTAAAAAAGAATCTGTTAATAAAGAGTGCAGTATAAATTTACTCTTATGAAATCAAGAATGACTCAGGTGTGTGGCAGAGTAAGATTTCTAACTCCTTATTGCCAATTTACAAGGCAACTACTGAAGGCAATCTTAAACACTTGTTCTCACTTTAACTCTTTCTGGCAAAGACAACATTGTATTGTATAGGACAGCTTGTATGATATCCAAAACAGGACAAAAGTTTGGAAACAATGGGAGAATTTGATATTTATTAATCTGTAGGGTGTGCACATAGTTTAAATAACTTTATCATGTGAAAAATCTATGTGCTTTAAAGTTGATAATCAAAAGCTTTGCAGAGTTAAGAGAAAGAATTCCATTTTAAAACAAAATTCACATGCCATAAAAAAAAAGTGTTAACATAAAACTGGAATGCAGTATGATATAGCACACCAAGGCTTACGTTTCCAAATCCTTTTATGTAACCTTTTCTGAACAAAAAGCCCGGTATGCACATGCAGACTGAAAAAATGTATCATATAGAAGTCAAGCATCAACAAAGATACATATTTTTGTACCTGGATTTGAAATTTTGTTTTTTTTCTAAATCACTGTGACTCAAGGCATTTATGTTTATTATAATTTTCTTCTACAAAATCTCATTGACAACAGATCAGTGAGTCATATGCATAGAGGTACCAAGAAATAATATATCCTTTTGATACCTGCATTTTTGTCATTTGAAATCTAGTAAATTTCCCTTTTCTTCTATTTTCTTAGAATTGTACTCCATTTGCATTACTGTGGTGTAAGAGGTGTATCATGGAAAAGAATATGACCAAAATGCCAGTACACCATCAAAGAATTCCCAATTAAAAAAAATAAAAAAAAAAGCTGAGAGGGCTTGATTCACCAGATTTAAGCTTTCTTTATGTCATGGCAGAAATCAGGTCTACCAGATTCCAGATCTGGTCTGTAGTGTTTTCCCAAGGGTTTGCCACTTAGTAAAAAGAAGGCCTGTTGCGCAGAAGCCTTAAGAGTATAAACTCAGCTATTTTGGTTTTGTGGTTAGGACAGTGCTGTTTATTGAGTTTCCATGGAGGAATCCGGTAGGTTATCTAGCACTCAATAAATTACTGTATGACAAAAATGGCAAAAAAAACCCCAAACCAACAGATGCTTACAGTGTCATCATCAGAAATTAGTCAACTAGTCAATCTGCTCATATAAAACTATTATATAAACGATGAGATGGCCTCTGGCATAATTTCCAGGTTCTGTATGGGCATATTTTGATTTGCTATTCTTATTTACAACAACTTCGAAGAAAACTCATTAATTGCCTTGCAATATGTGATACATTTTGTTGGGTTTTATGTTTAGAAACACACTGTAAGCCTGAAAATACAAGTATATAGTGCTGATTAGATTAATGAGTTCCTAATTCTCTTAGCTTCTGAATGCTTGAAAATTTTACATACACTGAAACATATCAGTGCTTGGGCTTGAAAGAATAAATTACATGGTTCTTTGTTTAGTGAATAAGATATTTTTAATGTACTATTTAACTATCCTGACATGTTCAAAGAAGTCTAAATCTAAATTCATTTGGCAAATTGGTTTGACTTTCTTGTCAGGGGATTGAGTAGTTGTGCCAAAGTTTTTTATTCATCCATATTTACCTGTAGTGACTGGAAGCTTTCAGAGTCAGTCATTCCAATCACTCATACCTGAACTAAACCCACATGAATGTAAGTCCATCTGGCATTTACCCATCCCATTTAATTTGCATTTTTAGCTATATGGTTTGTATCTTTTTTGTAGGCATAGTCAAATAGTGTTTATTAGTTTGTGGTACTGGCTTGACCAGTAGCATCTTCTATGAGTCAGTGGAGGAAGGGAGGGGGTATAAAGGACCTACTCAGGAATAATGCCTCAGTTTGCTGTTCATCTACAGTTTAAGTAGAACGTGTGTGCTGGCATACCTGTAAGTGAATGTCTCTTTAACTAGCTGTGTGGTATGAGGGCCAACATGGTGAGGTAGAGCATGCCAGTTTTTCTTTCCAAAAGGATCTAGTTGTTCATATGGGCAGGAAGTTTTACTTACCAAAGTGGTTAGCAACTGGCAAAGTGAGAACATCCAGATCCAAGGTATTCCTTACACACATTTCTTCATGGGAATTTCTTCTGTTAGCAAGGTATGGCATGCAGTGTGCTTAATACTCTGTTTTATTTATCAAGGCAAAGAAACAACTGTATGAGTAAGGTCAATATGCAGTAAAAGTTATTTTAGGTTGAAGGTCAATATGTTGGTCCTTGTGGTTTGTTGTTTGAATCTCTAGAGATTTTACATATTAGCAGCTATTTCCTGGAAGCCATAGGAGTGATGTGAAATCCTAGAAGGATTTTCACTTTTAATTTTACCTATCTTCCTTTTAAAGGAGCATGATACTCATCCTCCTAAAATTAGTTAATTTCTTAGTTGTAATGTTTATAAACTATTTTAGACTTTCATGTTTTGCATGTGTTTAAAAAAATATTTTCATGTTTTCTTTAAAGTACACAGATCTCATTCATATATGAACTCAATTAAATTAGATCAATCAAGTTGTTATATTTACAAAACTTTTATTATATTCTCATCTGCACCAAATGTAAAGCTACAGAAGGTCCTTGCTTAAGCTAACAAATCCAGGTAAAATTCTCTCCTTCCTGTGATGGACAGGATGTCTCAATGCATTGTCCTACCACTGAGGTGATTGCTTTTCACTACTCCATTTCATTTAGAACATTATTTTTGTAGAAATCACTATGTTTTAAATATTTTGCTTAAAGGAACATATTTCACCAAACCATTAATTGAATGATGAGATTAATTTCTACTCTTACTAAAAAAACCTTTACAAAATTGTAATCTTGGCCAAAACAAACAAAAGCCCCACACCAAACAGCAGTTTAAAGGTAGCAGAAATAGTTTATTTAAAAAAAAAAAAACCTTCTTGTTAATATTGCTGTCAACATTATGACACACCATGTTTTGTCTTAAGGGTTTTTGATGGAATAGTGGTGTATTTAGTAATTCATGATCATTATGACAGCCTGGCTGTTGAAAGACCATCTCTGTGGTTATCTGGAGGAGATCAAGGAGCATCACTGGTAGAAGGCGGCCTTGTTTTGGCTCACAGCTGTCTTTCTGGAAAGGGAGCACAAGACTTTGAAATAATGTTACTGCTAAATCCATTCTTTCACCTCAGTTACAAGCATTCCTGTATGTGAAGTTTAATTGCAGATGAGTTATTTCCACAATAAGGCTCCTGTGTTAGCAGTTTTTAGGGCTTGCTATGTGTTCTGCTATCACTATTTTCTCAGTGTAATGACAGCAGCTGTTCTTTGATTGAAACATGAAGAAAGATAAGTTGAAATTAGATAAGCATCACTGCTAAAGCAGCTTTACCTCCCAATTTGCCGGTCTTTGTAATATGGTTAGTAATAAGAAATGCTGAAATAGAGCTTTGTACTTTATTTAAATTATAATCGTACAAGATGCGTCTAAATCTATCTAAAGAATTTTTTTTCTATGTATCTCTGCTTCTTGAATTAAAATGCATGCATGTCATTGTAAACTAAAAAGCATGGAATAAGAGGACATCATCTGACCCTTGGTAGTAGTTCAGTAGAATTTTTTTTCTTGTTGTTCTTTATGATTGTGATTTCCCTGATGACTTATCAATTCAGCAGTACTTTTCTATTTAATCTGAAGTGATTTGTGTTTGGACAGCAGTAGTTTCTTTTATCTTCATTTCCAAAGCTGCACTTGCAAGACCACATTCAGCAGCAGATTAATGCTCAAATACCTTGGTTCATTTTTCACAGTTGCTGCCAAATAGGCCTTCTTGCACAGACTATTTTATACCTTGTTATACTTGTAATTAACAAATACTTACGGCAAGTCTGCTTCTGTGTTCTGCACAATGGAAAGTAAGCCTTACTGATACAAAATACTAACAAAGATAACCAACACAAAATTTTACATTAAACTTTCTATCTCTTATTTTCAAAATGCTGTGAAGTATAGTGGTCAAATAATCCCCAAGTGCTTTGGAAGATACCAAAGCTTTTCAGAATTTAAGTAGGGCTAAAGAAGTGCTCAGATCTGGTTTCTTTTGACCTCGTTTGATTTTTGGTTATGTACAGTGATGAATGGCATTCTTTTAAATCTAGTGTCTGCTTAAATCCACCAGATGCCATTTAAATTGCATTAGGAATAAATGGGTCTGCTAAGGTATATTTTCAAACAACAGATGAGATGAGAAACTAATCTCGAAGCTTTTTACTGACTTCAAAAAATGTGTCATTGATAAATTTTCTTGTTAGGGGATTGAGCCAATAAAATTTTAATTTCATTTCTAGGCTGGGATTGACCGTGACTGAAATTGTGTTTCGGTTTTAATTCAACAAATGTAAAAACATTTTCAAAATAACAACTTCATATTCAGTTGCAGTTGAAGTTAAAAAAAAAAAAAAATTATCTTATTCTCGGTAGGGTTTAGCTTGTCTCCTTGATGATCTATTTCTTATCTTTCCATTGTACGTAAAATAATAAATATATTACATTGGTATTTTAAATTTACTATACACTCAAATAAGCGGTTTCTTACAATTGCAGAATCTGGCTTTTAAATCTTTGTGAACTACCTGATATCCCTATAGTTATAAAAACTGTTGCCTACTGGTATACATATAGTTTACCTTTGACTGTTATCCTCAGTGTATTTTTAGCCCTCAGAATCATTAAGTTGTACATAGTCTGTTCTGGGAGTAATTATTCTTAGGACAAAAACTTTGAACATGACATTTCTTCTGAAGATAACCAAATCAAGCCATATTTTACCCGAGGCTCCTTTTATACGGTAGTATTTGTATTAACTTTATACATTGCATAAAACTGAACAGAAAGTCCTCTTCTTAAAAGCGTGCTCTTTTTATGCAACAGGAATAATTTAAGCAACAGAAATTTAAATAGAGACTTTTTCATGGACTTTGATCTAAATGCATATTAATATATTTAGAAGAACTTTGAAAAATATGAATAGTTCATTTAATTAAAGCTTATTTAGAGATAAAAGGTTTGTGCTTGACCACTAGTAGTATTTTTATGACAGGAATACTACTGATGAGAATTTTAAAAAATGTATATAGGTCTTCCCTTGCGAAGGTACTAAATAACAACACAATAGGAAAAAAAATCCAGAAGGCTAATATGAAGTGTCCATGTTCCAGAAAATATAAATAAAAATTTCTTTTACCACGTTCTCTTATCTTTGCCAATGCTCTGTTGAAGAGACGTGTGTTGGTGTTTTTCACAAGTTAGATATGATAATGGTAGCAATGTTTGTAATATGGCTACTACTAATACTAGCAATTGTAACAGCAGAATCTTGTCTTCTCTACAGATGCTTGCTTGTACTAATATTTTAAACTAAGAATTTTGTGTGTTGTTTTGTTAGAGCACTTTGTTTTGAGAATGTACCCATTGTGCCACTTTAAAGGAACGTGCCTATTTTAGCTACTTGCAAGCTGCTATGTGACTAGCTGCCACTGAGAAAATTGCAAATCTGAAGGAAGTCTTCTAATCTAGATTCTTTTCTGTTCCTTTCTGAGACTGACAGACCCT
Source organism: Megaceryle torquata (assembly GCA_024611175.1). Lineage (NCBI taxonomy): Eukaryota > Metazoa > Chordata > Aves > Coraciiformes > Cerylidae > Megaceryle > Megaceryle torquata. Next base: position 22,653 of record JANIJG010015165.1, on the reverse strand, counting down.
ATTATCTTTGAAGATCTTTATAGTTTGAAGAGGCTTTAGGAGGAATGAAAAGAGGGAATGAATTAGAACCCCCTTAGTGGGAAAATCTTGAGGAGGGTTAGGTGAAATACTGTGAGATTATTCTAGGAAAGCAAAGAACTTATGGTAGATTTAGAGCACAAAGAAATTATGCTTTATTTAAATTCCCTCAAAATTTTAATAAGACTTTATTTCATTTCTGAAAAAGGTCCAATGACAGTTCCAACCAGTTAGCCTAATGAAGAGCAATTAGAACATCCCTGTTTGCAAAGAGAGTTTTCAGACTTTTTTCTTCTTCATTGTTTTTAAGCAGACGGGCTCTAAAGCATTTTGTCGTAGCTACACTCACTGTATCCATTATCACTCTTTCTTTTCTCTTACATATTAGTGAATGTAAACCAAGGCATTTTTAGCCTCCCTGGTTTTCATTCAGTTTTTCAAACAAAGTGGTGGTGACTATAACAGCTCTATCAGCCTCTTAGGGAGACCAATTTAAGCTTTGGCAACTTGCCATAAACATAAAAAAATACTTCATTTATTTATGGGGCAGGGGCTAAGATGGGGCAAGTGCCCCTTTTTGTTTTCTTAAACAAAAATAAAATTTCCCCTAGGTTGAATATTCTTCAATAATAAATCATTCTTTTTCAAATTTGTAATTTGATTAAATAGTAACAATAATTAAAAGCATTGAAGCAAGATTGCTAAGTTGAGTAAACTAAATCCATTGTAAGGTAGAACACAGGTCTCGCAGTGTTTAACTACATTTCTTTCTCTATATGCCAGTGGTTAGAAAAAAGTACACCTTTATGTTTTGTTTGCATGCCTTAGTCTAAAAAAACAATCCATATAGTTTTCAGCTTTGAGCATTCAGACCCTATTTTAAGAAATGTCTGTTTTGTTTGCTATTTCCACAGTTGAGCCAATATTAGAACTTCCATTGAAATTCCATTTAGAAATTTTGCATATGTACCTTTGACTCTACTACTCAGTTTAGGTTCCTGCCTTTGGTTTGTTTCTAGCTGTGATGCAAATCTTAAAATGGTCTATTTTCAAGTCCTGGCTGCATTTTTTAGCTGGGTAGCATTTTCTGGTGGGACTTCAGTTCATGAGGATAAAGTAATCCATCTCAATTTCTGAAAACAGTTTGCAAAATTCCCACCTGATTTCTAAATCCAGCCCATCAACTGCATATTTCTTTTGAAACCAGGCAATCATTTTACTCTACTGTGAATTAAAAGACTGACACCTCAGCTGGTCTCTGGATTTATTTTCTGTACTGTAAATAAAAATGGTGCTTTTTTTTAAAAAAAATATTTTCAATGGGATTCATATCATGTTTGTTTGCTTTCCCTCTATTTGCTTTTTGCCAGCTCAAAAATATTTGTGTCTTAAACTATGAAAATGAGAGTCAATGGATTCAAAAAGGCATATATTTGAGTTAGTAGGATTATCTATAATGTTCATCTTCTAGCATAATTTTTAACCAGTATGGTGCTTCCTTTGAAACACAAATCGGGGATTTTTGATGATTTAACAAAGCGCACAGTATGGAGGAGTGACTGGTAAAAGACTTAGGAGCAGATGCTAGTCAGAATGCAAGAAACCTTATGTATCATAGATGAGTTATTAGAGAGATCCTTTGAGGAAAGTGATACACTGTTGATTTTAAAGCCTAGAAATAGCATCCTGCTGTATTTTATACTTTTAGGAATCAATGTAACTGTGCAGACTATGAACTGGTCCCTATTCTTAATAAGTAACACATCTTTCAGTATTACTTGGACCACATTTCCCAGGTAGCCTCTGCCATGGGTAACTGCACTATTCTGATAGGATACATCTTAATGAAATAGAGCTGACATTTCAGTATGTTTATTGGAGTAAGGAAAGATGTTTACTGTATGTTTTTTCATACAGCCTAATATAACAACCACAGGAAATTCACCCTAGGTGGAATGAACGATGACAGTTCTTTCAGCATGTTATTGATTTCTAGCTTCTTATTAGAACAGGAATTTATGTAATTTTCAATGTTAATGCTCACAGATTGTGATTCTGTAATGCAGATAAGTCTTGACCAGTCATAGGCTTTCTCCTTAAACACATTTTATCACAGATTTAGATCATTTTGTTGCCAGATCTCAAAAATGAAACAAAAAAGTGACAGAACTTTTCAGATTCATACCTTATGGAGATGAAATTGTGTGCCATGCTACAGAAACAAGTGATCTTGAGACGTTCATCAGTTTGCAAAGCTGTGCTGCTTCTGGTGGTAATGGTCAAACATTCAGGTATAGCTTAATATAATATAGCTTAAAAAAGGTAATACCTTACAAGGTATTTTACATTATGTTACTTGAATATGCCTTTGACCCAGGGCTGAACCTGGGTTTAGCATTTTGAGCTAAAAGCAGGCATAGATAGTTTCTGGGAGATTTGATCCCCATGCTCCATACTACAGCAGCCCACTTCATGATAGAAAATCAGTGTAATATTTCAAAATTACTTCCAGGTTACAGCAGTCTGTTCTGGAGGACATAGTGCCTGCACTGGTGGATAGAAGAGTCATAGGTAAGAAGGCTTTTGACATTTCCTAGCCATTCAAAAGTTGCTGCTTACATAGTTTAAGTGAAGAAGAAGCAACACTGAGGTTGCACACTGCTCTAAAAAATGCATAAGTAAGTGTCTCATATGCACGAGCTGAGACATTCTGGTCTTACCTGTGAAGAATTCAAGCCATCTCCTTTTTATTCCAATATATTGCTTTACTTATTGTGAAATCATAATGATAACACTGATTCTAAAAAACAAAACAACAAAACAAATAAACACACAACAAAAACAACCAAAAAAAACCAAAAAAACAAAAAAAAACAAAAAAACCACACCCACAAAACTTGCTTGCTGTCTGTCATACTAGTAGTGTAACTATTTTCAGTTTGTCTTCAAATTACCATGACATTTTTGAGGAAGGTAGAGCTCTTTGGTTTCATTTTCTTGATATTCTTCCTCACTTGAAAGTCTCCATTGAATTTTTGCTGGAGCCAGTATGTTCTAATTTTTTCATAAACTATTCAGTCACATTGCTCATTTTATTTTGTTGATTTTACTCAAAATGAGGTGTGGCTTGAAGTGTCTTGGTTCAAATATACAGTGTTTAAAGGGTGGATAGATACCCTTCTGGATGACAGATGTTACAAAGATGAACTACTGCCATATGCCCTAATATTGTCTGAAGATGATTTATCAAGTGATTAGCAGAGCTGCCAGAATTAGATTATATTTATTTCCTAGTCTAGAAAGCTTTTTTTAAGCTACTGACTTGTCTCTCTTTAATTCCAAAATAGTTATCTTCACTGGTTCCTGTAGGGAGATAAGGCAGAGATCTCTACTTCCCAGGAGCTAGTTTTTGAAGTCTGAATGCTTTACATTTAAAGAATAGTAATGACAAAAATGTCAGTGGAAAGGATATTCTGAATTAAAATTTGAAAAAATCCATTACAGAAGACATGAATTAATATTTTTGGTTATTTTGTGCTATAGATACATTTTTTCTTGCAAATATTTGCTTTTTAATGATTAAAGATAGGGTTGGTGATTTGATTAGTTTATGTAGGTTCCACATATATGTTTCATGTGGAAAACTAGCCTGTATTTAAGATAATTTATGAAATTAATGTTTAGATTCCTCATTTGAAGTTTGTCTTGAAAATAGAATGTTTTCTGTATTATTGTCAATAATTACTCGGACATATGATCAGTATCAAGAATGCATGAAGATGACTGTTGTAGCTTCAGATCTGTTTTTGTTGATTTAAAAGAAAAATTGACACAAGTTAAAAAAATCTCATAAATTGGAATTCTTGATATCTTGTTTTAGTAGTTAAACTTTATACATTTGTTCTGGAGTAAGGATTTGAATGGAAGCAGATTTTTAGAGGCAAAACTGAACAGGAATTTGTGAATAAAATTTTATTTTTTACTTTTTTTTTTTTAATTAATTTTGCTGCTGGAGTTTCCATGCAAATGTGAAAATGTGAGAGAAAGGTTTTAACTGTGAGTGTAAAAGAAGTTTCAGAAATTGAATGAACCACTCTTCCTTCTAATGACAGATCATAAAGGTGGTTTAATCTTACAGTGTGGGTAAGTGTTCTACTGGCAGGTTCTCATGTGAACAGGTTAAACATCCATTTGAGACTTTTTTTATCATATTGATTCATTCCCTTGGAAGAATGTAGGCTTTTACTTTAGAGATGATTTTAAGTGGATTGTTGAGATTACATCTTGCATGTGAATTTTAGCTGGGTTTATGTTACATGGTGGTGACAATTTTTAATAGGCATGGTTTGCGTGGTACTGCAGAAAATGAGTAGATCAGGTAATGGAAAAAGCTAACATATACACCTGTGTAGTAAGCAGCTCTAGGAGAAAACTGTAGATAAGGTACTTTAGTAGTGGACGTGCATGTGAAAAGTAATATATAGGCCAAAAAAAGGCCAGTTATGAGAACTGCATAGCTGTGATGGGGAGGTGAGAGGCACAGGGAGAGGGGGCATAGGAAGGCAAGATGTCCCCTTTTAGCAGGAAAGCAGATAAACTGAAGGCAATTGTAAAATTAAATACGTTGGCATCAATTGTAATAATCATACTTTATGCACGTTTGTTCTGTTCTGTGAATATACTGCTAAAACAAACAAAAAAATAATCCAAGGAGTTTGCAATACTAATGTGATTGACTGGTAATGGGGGGGTTTGTTTTCTTTATACAGTTCAGTAACATAAGATCTTTGCATTTACCTACATAACCAGTTCTTTGAAGGTCAAATACAAATTTACCCTGTAATGTCTTTACTGATTCAGCATAACAACAATGGAGTTTTCCCATCATTGCAGGCTGTAAATCATATAGGCTATTCTTTCTTTGGATAGATTTCAGTTGCCAATTATTATATATAGCACTTGAAAAATTATTTCTAACCAGAAGTTGAACTTCTGTAACAAAGTGCCTATTCATTAGACATGATATTTCCTGAATATCAGAAGGGTATCTGCAATAGCCTTTTATCAAAGAAAAGATAAGATTCCTTGTTTCCCTGTGACTTAGCCAGCCCCAGCAAGGAGCGAATAGGAGAGCTCTGTAAGAGTTTTGTATCCTGTTGCAGGTAGTTAAGTCAATTGCTTTTCGTTTGGCAATAATAAAGCATTTTTTTTCAGTTGCAGATTACTCCCTAGTAACAGATGTCTTTACCTAGAAATGCATTTAATATTTTAATGTTTAAGTTTATTAAATACGCTTATAATTGATTAGCATTGGTTGTTAATTCACATGATTTTAAACACATAGAAAGTGAAATTGATGGTGTTTTCCTTTTTTCACAACTAGGCAATCATAAATATGTACAACTTTTTCAGTGAAAACTATGCAACACAATGAATTCAAAGTTGATTGAAATATAGTTAATTCTACATAATATGGCATGCCATTTGTAGAAAAAAATGATTTGAAACTTAAACAAAAAAATACTTAAATTAGTGACAGCCATTGGTCTGCTGTAATTTACATTCCAAAAGGTGACCTGCTGTGTAAAGCTGGTTCCTCCAGTGCTCAATAAAAACAGTAGAGGTCACAACAAACTGCCTGCCTTGCCATGACAGTGCATAACATAGAAAAGAAAACAGCTTCTGAGATAATGCAAACTGAGAAGCACTTCATTATAGCACTAAATTTTATAGGTCTTCCAAATAACAAAAAGTGGTTTAGAATAATGGATTTATCCCAGATTTTTTAATTAATTTATTCTTTTCTCCTTGTATGACAAAATTTAGACAGATTTTGAAAGTTTAAAAATGTCTTGGAATTTGACTGTTAAACTCAAGGCTACTGTGTCCCTTGACAGAGCTTTTTCCTAACAGGACACTCTACAGATAGTTTGTGGGTGTCCATGCAGTACAGGTACTTTTCTCTTCCATGTGTATGACAAGAGTATTCTTCCTGGTGCCTCCATGGAAGGAGTTACACTTTTTGCTTCTAGAATCTGAACACTCCCTCAATTAAATCTCTTTTTTCAAAAGGCACAAATTACTTGGATGTTTCAGTAAACAAATAAGCTTATTGTTAATTCTTATATAGTATTTCATATGCCTTATACATCAATTTTATTATTTTGGTATTAATATTACTTGCCTTCCATTAATTTAATTTTACCAGTGGCAAGAATGTCAGAAAAATTAAAAAAAAAATTGAAAGGAGGATCACTGCCAGGATAGGTCAAATTTTAGGCCTTCCAGTCTTGATCTGTCACTTTAATATAAAAAACTCAAACTACCACCCTGTAATTCTGTTAAGACATTACAGTCTATTAAGTTAACAGTATAAATGTTTATTTAAAGAATAGTTTTTTAAAAAACTTGTCACTGACCCAGTGTGATAAATAATCAAGTCTGGATTAATTTAAAAGCTGTATCCAGCCCTGAAGCCATAGGTCATAAGAAATTTATGTGAAGAATGCAAAGCCATAGTCTCATGCACTTGCACTATGGAGCTTACTGGCTGCAGGATTTAGATCTCACAAAGTTTTGACTGCATTTTGTCATATACACAACCGGGGAGTGCTTCAAAAGCATTAACATTAGCACTTTAGTTGAAATCAAGTATTGCATGTGCCAAACTGTCTTCCTGTTTTCAACATTTTTCCTAACTTAATTTGGCAGTAGGAAGACATACAGTGCACACTGTATAGCTGTTGCTACCCAGAAGAGATTAAATTAGGAGAAAGGAGTGTTTGGCCTTACTTTAATGTTTGCATTGTAGCTGGTCTGATTAAATTAAGTGTAAAACTACTGATACTACAAGGACTTTGTAGAATACGATGAGTTGGACTCTGCTGGGAACAAAACCAGCAAAGTGCCTCAAAGGAACCTTATCTTAGAGCAGTTAGACTGCAGTGTCATTCCTGAGCTGTAGAAAACCCAGCTGCACTTGTTCTCTAAGAAGAGAGCACACTGGTTTTGAGTATCTCAATCCAAGTTTCACAAGCATAGAAGCGCTACTGGAAAATGCAGTGTCCTATGCTGCTGTAGGTAACCTCACCAGTCAGAGTGCTAACCATGATTAGTTATGCAGTTAAGTGTCTACATAAAGTCACAGTTACATTCTGTGGAGAAGGGTAATGTGTTCTGTTCAATAGTTGAAGAATATAGATATAAAGTAACATTTATGCTCCTCCTACAGGGAATGTAAACTTTTTTTTTTTTCTGTAACAAGAATTGTTTACTAAATCCTTATAGATTATATTTCCTCATAGCTGTATTTGATGGGAACTTGGAAGACTGGGTGCTAGGAACATGAATCCTTTAAAATCTCCTCTTGAGCAAATTGAAGACTATCTACCCCTTTTCTCTCTACCCCCAAAGAGCGATTTATTTATGAGAAAACAAACACGTCAGTGCTCCACTGTGCACTGTATCACCACTACATGCTTTATGTGCCTCAATTGTTGTGTTTTCAGATTGTAAGCCCCAAGGGGCAGGGACCATGTCTTCCTTTGTTTGTACAGCACTGAGCCTACTTGTCAGCACTCTATAAATAAGAAGTAATTATAGTGTTATGCACCCATGTATTTTGAAAGCTTGGGTCTGCTCCTGGTGAAATCCAAGAAAATTTTTCCTTCTTACTTCAGGGACAAAGGATGATTAGCTGGCTGAATTTGTTTTACGTAGAGGGGTGGGTGTTTATGTGAGGAAAATAGACTAAAAAATATAAATGCATCTTTTTTAACCAAGGTGCTTTATTATATGAAGCTGTATTTTGATTATGTCAAATAAATATGTAGAAGGTGTTCTGAATTAAAAATACTGTTTCGAAAGATGATAACCAGTTTTCCAAAGCTAACAACTTAGCTATTAAAGCGATAGTAAAATACGAAATTAAACTGCTACCAACTATGGAAAATTGTAATTAGAATGGAAAATTCCATCATTCTACTCAGTAGACACAAAGGTTTTTCTGAGTGCAAGGAGTGCTGAGAATACAAGAACAAGAATGGGAAACCTGTTTTGAGCTACCATGTAATCTGAAAGGCATACCATTTCTTTAATATATGTGCAACATACTTTAATGCTGAGGCCTTGTGTGTTAAGGTTCTGCCTGAAGTGAAGTTTTATGGCCAATTTATAAGGTCTTGCAAACAGGAGTTTACAGTGGAAACAGTGACTCTTACCTTAATTGTAGCAATGTCAATAGCATTGCTGTAATGAGCATCTGGCTGCATTCCATCTGTTGACCACACCAATGGATTTTGTGCATCATAAAAGAAGTGTTTCCCCTCCATATTTGATTTTCCACATGTCAATCCCTCCTATGCACTCCAGCTTTTTCAATTTATTGGAATCCCAACATGTGAGCTGTGTAAGTGAGGGAGATGAGTGTTTGCTCACATGTTAGACAGTCCAGCCCCTGCAGCCCTTGTAGCATGCTCTTTCAGCTGTGTGACTTGCCCTTGTCACTCCTCACTGCCATCTAAGTCATACTGCATACACATGGTTGATTAGCCCCTCAGTTGCATGTAGCAAATTAGGTTATGGCTTTGTAGAGAGGAAGTGGCACCATGCTGTAAATGCATGAGATGAGGCTAAAAGAATGAATTTGGTGTTTAGCACATGAGATTTGGCAGATATATATAATTATAGGCATGTGTTTGGGGAAGCTTTATATATGCATTTGTACAAGGGAAAAGTTATGCATTTAAAAATACCAAAACTAAACAGCCAAATTTTAAATGAATACTGGGCAATTTCATTTCTAAGTCACTTTTATTAGTTTTTTTAATCAAAGCAAGAATTGAATATATGCACCTATTAAAGTAAGTGAAGAATTTGTAATGAAATATTTTTTGTATGAAATACAAATAAAATATCTTTTTGTATGAAGCAAGTGTTGCCCAGATGTGCATGTAAGGTTTCACAGACATAAATACAGCTGCTCTTGTTCTTTGAAGGTAAGTCTATTACTGGAACTTGTAACAGGTAATCTAATCTCTTCTGATATCAATGGCTTGTCCATCTCCACCAAGATGAGATGCTTTGAATATCTAAGCTGTTCAACACAATGACAAACTTACCGCTTTTAAATTGTCAGCATTTGGGCCCTGCTGCACTTAATGCAGCAACAGAAACAATAGTGAACCATCTTTGTTACAGACCTATATATTTGTGCTCTAATACACATGGCTTGTCTTTTCCTGAGAACAGAAGAAATAAAGTACAAGTGCTGTACCTACTTCATGGACATAATTTCTTTTCCATGTCAGGCCTGTTCTGGTTTTGCTGCTCCTCTATCATGTACGTGTATTCAAAACACCAGTTGTGAAAAGTTTGGACAAAAATTACGTATACTGTGAATGGCATGATGGGACTTAAGTGTAATATAAATCAATAATTCTGAATATTATGAGGTGTATGAATTTGAATTTTCACTTTCAGTAAATCACAGAAAATGTCACAAATCAGGAAATGTGCTCTTAGGGAAGTTTACTGACAGTAATTCTATAAAATAGTAGTTCTTGAGCATTCTTGCACAGACCTTTTTTTTTGGGGGGGTGGGAAGAGTGGGGGGTGGTGCAGGAACAGTGGTGCTCCACAGTTTGTTAGGATTGTAACAGGCTTTGGAGAGCTGAAAAAGCTGCATGATCACTCTTACAGCCATTGCATTCTCATGCTCTGAAGTGGGTGGTTTCCCACCTTACTTAGAAAGTTTCAGTTACCATTAATTTTAACAGTGTGGGACAAATAGATACTTAATCTGAATAACTCTTCCAGAAGCCCTCATAACCTGATATACTTAACTTTTTGTGTGTAGGTGTAGAAGTGCTAATATTTCTAAAAGTGTAAATTGCTAGGATTGATACACACACTTGTGCTGTTAAAGCTTTTTGTCTCTGAAAGATAGAAAGATAGAAAATCTTTAGTTTGTATGTTGTAGACAGTAAATGTTTGCTCACAACAGAAGGTAAGACAGTCTTTATCAAATAAACCTTAGCAGGAATACTAATTCTTGAAATGTCAGAGGAATACTATGATCATAGCTGTCATTATTTACATAAACAATGGTGAATGATTCCCCTCAGCAAGGATAGCTACTCAACAAAAAATATGGAGACTGGAAAGGACTATTAAAACAACAGGGTGAAACAGTCGAGATCCACAATTTAACTACCATTCCTCAGTATTGTTGTGGGAGCTATGAATGTATAGTTTACATTACTGAGCATGGTATTGAGTCCTGGATTGTTTTGTCTCCTCTAGTGATGTCTCCTATGAAATATCTGATGTGGGAAAAGCACAGAATTTAGAAGAGAAAAAGATATTTTGTTTCAATTTTTTGCTGTGCCCTCCTAACTGATGGTAATGGCTCTGAGAATATAGGTAGTTAACCAGGCATGGCAGGGGTGCAAGTGATTGAGAAGGCTAGTGCCTGAAATTGTTCCACAGATCTTACCTGATAATTTGCTTTGTAAACCAAGCTGTAATTGTTGCTTTTCCTTTCAACTTAAAAGAAAATCCAAACCAATAATTAAACCAAAAATATTAAAAAAGGACAAAGACATACCTTTAATATGCATCATATTGATTTATAAGATGTTTTGTGTGTTTAAAGATAATTAAAAACCATAATACTGTTGTGTATAGAGACCCTCATCTTCCTTGTTTTAAGTGTGTGGTATGGTATTGTATATATGAAGCTTGGATCCTTGCCATAACATAATTCAGTTAAGTATTTTTGGTTTTTTTACTTAAAGGTCTTAGGCATAGCAGCTCAAAGTTGGTTTATTTATTTGCATATTTTCCTTGATGCACTCAGAGAAGATAAGTATCCAAAGAATCAAAGACTTAAAAGATGCTTCTCATAGTCAAAGATTTTTGGAGTCTTTGAGGAAGGGCTGATCTATCTGTTGGAACAGCAATAAAGAATTGTATTAGAGCCAAAATAATTTTCAAACATTGGTAATTAAATTGAGTTCATAAAGAAGCTAGGATATTAATATCAAGGGTAGATATTTCAATAGTAGGAGATGCCAGCTTGCAAGATTCATAATTAGGAACATGATTCAAAATTTTTGTACCTTTAACCCATACACTGCCACAATTCAGATCATAAGCAATACATAACCAAAGCGTGTCAGTGGATTTTTTTATATTTTACTTTTTAATAAGCATTTTCAGTATTATTGCTATAGTTGACTATTAATCTACTAATAACAAGAAAAGATTTAATGCATTTAGTAATTTCTAGAATGTCATCACATCATTCAGATGTCCATACTGTCATTTCTGATTCAGTTTTATTCCTAACTTGTCAAGTTCTTTCTTCGGGTATTTATCCTGGTCATTTGAAATACAGCAGTCAGAAACTAGGGAGTAAATTGGGTTTTACTTCAACTATTCTCAAAGATTCCATTTTGTTTCAAGAGGAAAAAAAAAAATAGAAGAGATTATGATTCTTGTGTTTCTTCAATTTATTTATTACCTCTTCTTAGATAAGTGTATAGGTCAAAGAATGGATTATAGAAGCAATGGTTTTGGTAGATCTGAACTAATGTATCTAACCTAGAAGAATCTATTTTTTTTTTACATAATTTTTATGATAAGTGACATGCTTTCTTTGTTTTTATCCCTTTAATATTCTAGTACTTCTTTTGGCCCATATCTGCATATGGATACATTTTTTAAAAATAATTTTTATTACTATCCTGACTTTTTGTTTTTTCCATTTTGTCAGATAAGACAGTATGTGACAAGATGAAAAAGCTGTCAAGACCATTCAAAGCAAAGATAGTGACAATACACTTGGTGTATACACAATAAATTTAAATAATGGCAAATAAATATCTGGATCTTGGAATGAGTCATGGCTAGTAAGAATAATCTTAACAAAGTAAACCTATTAAAAATGGAGGAAAATAACAAATTTGTAACATCAGAAGCCTCACGAATATGAGGCTTCTTGCAGTGATATTTGGGGAAGTAACAACAGGAACAGAGAGAGTTGAACTTAGAAATATGATTCCTGCAAGATTCAGAAGTAAAAGGAATCTGGTAAGTGAAGCATATAAAGCAGACAACCAGCAGTCATGACTGTAGAGGAAAACAGGGGATGTGCACTTGGAAGCCAGTGTCAGGGATTGCAAATAGCCACTTAGAATAACTAGAAACTTGTGATGAAACTAGTTAGGGCGCATATTTCGCACTAAAAAAAAAAAAAAAAATTCTCTGTGCAGGTGAGAGAGAAATTTGTAACAGGGAGGACAAACATCAAAAAAATCTGGTGGATTCTGTCCTTCTGAAACCTTCATTTAAGATTCAGTGTTCCAGCTAAACAAATTCTGATCTGCTGAAGAAACTGCCTTAAGATGCATTATGCACAATGTCATGGTGCAGCTTCAACTTTGTGGTGTTTTCTCATGGCTTTAACTATGAGGGATATTATACAAAGCCTGGAGAAGTATTAGCAATTTCATTATGAAGTAAGGAAAATTTAACTTGCTCACCACCTGCAAATTGCTGTCCTCCAAGATCAAGATTTCACTCTGAAAGCCCATGTACAAATACGTACTCAATATTTAGCTTTTACTCACCTTTTCATACTGTCTTTAACAGAAAATATAAGGGAATTGTGACTATTTCTACAATTGTGGCTAGTTCTAATTTCGTTTAGGATTAGCAGGTGATTTAAAAAAAGTTTGGAATACAGTGTTTCATAGCTGCTTTAGTCCCTTTTTGCCCTAGAAGGTATAACCCTAAGAAGAAAACGGAATGTGTGTGATACAGGAGAAAGAGAAGAGGAATGAGAAAAAAAGGTAGGTGTTCATTTTCAGCACTATAGTGGGAGGTAAATAAAGCAGTGTCTGATGTAGCAACTTCCAAAAGGAAAAGAAAAGAGCAGTGAGAGCCCCAAAGCCCCATTTTGATATGATCTCAGATATTTGGCATATAGTGGAAGCAGCCTGCACAGGCATGATGGTGGAGAAAGTGATTGAAGTGCAGCCCTAATTTCTTCAGGTAGGCCTCTGTACAAATTTTGTGGCATTATTTCTATCCCAGAATTTAAAAAATACTTGAATGCATTCCTAGTCAGTAAGAGATCATCTTGTGTAATGAAAGAGCTTTCATGCTCTAATACTTCAGTTGGTCTCTACTAGTGCTAAAGAAGTAATTATCACTCTTAGTGTTTTCCAAGTTGACAACCAAGGGGGTCAAAGATGCTTTTTCTGTCTGATAATGTGCTTAACTAGCTTTCAATGAAGTTGCATATCATGGTTCATTGCCCCTTGAATTTTTTTCAGGACCTAAAGTGGCTGGTTTAGTGACTAGTGGTAATGTCTCGGTGCAGATCAGCAGCAGATAATTTAGTCTGATCTTGTTTCATTTTATGGGTGTCCTAAAAACTTCATTTCCACATAGCTAGCAGCTTAACGGACAGACATATGATTTCAAGCTGCTAAACTTCAAGGACTATTGTAGAAGGGGCAAGAATGCATAGTGGAAGAAAAAAAGGTGGAATTAATGCTGGGAAAGAATTTGACTCTGGATGATACTCTGTTGCCTTTCATTTTTAGACATGTCTACACTGTATACTATACATTTTTGCATCTGTTTGTGGTACAAAAATACAGAAATGACTGAATTTTAATAAAGAAAACATTTTCAGCTGTTTATAATTCTTCCATGTTCCTCTAAGAGGAAAAGAGAAAGTTCTTTATAATTCTAAATACAACATCTACAGCTAAGGAATTCTTGAAGCTATTATTTAAAATTGCATGCACCATTCAAATATTTAATTAATATAGAATTTCTGTGGGGCAGTATATCCTGGACTTAGCTGGAGTTTCAGAGTGTGTTGATCTCTCTGTAAATGAATGGTTTAAAATGTGCTTTGGGCTTTTTACCTTTGAAATGCAAAAAACCCCAAGGTTTGACATTTTACTTCATAGAATTAAAGAATAAAACAAAACAATATCTTCTGGTTACATTTTTACTAAAATGGAATTCTGATGCAGAATTAGAAGGCTAAAAGTTCCATCATCCTTGGGAACCGACACCTTTGAATTTTATGTGAGGCATTAAAGAGGTTGAATTTTAATAGCTTTCCCATAGAATATACAGTATCTTATGAAAAGAACAGTCATTCCCAAGACGTCAAGGAAGATAAAATATGTTTCTATTCTTATGCATGGTTCTTACCCTATGCATGGTTCTTACCCTAAAACATAAGGCAATACACTTGCTGACATTATGGACAATCATTTTTTTTGTCAGCAAATAATTTTAAAATATCTTATATCTTAACTTTAAAATAATATGTTTA
>JANIJG010015164.1:0-18924 GCA_024611175.1 Megaceryle torquata | reverse complement strand
TGGGATCACTCCCTTTTGAAATACAGAAGATAATTTTTGCTTTGATTGCTTTCTTGCTGTAACAAAATGGATTGGATATTTTATGGCACTTTATCAATTCAGCTCTGGTGATTATAATGTGAGTGCCTACTTGGGACATCTGAGAGATGTTCTGAATATGCAGACTCACACCTGTTTCTGCAGCTGCTGAATAACAGATGTGTTGGGCCTTTGACAGCCTTAATATCATTGGCAACAATGAAAACTTTTCTCGTTTGAACTTAATTTGTACTTGATTTGGGGTCTTTTTAGTAAGTTATTTTGAAAGCACATCAGAGGCACCCTAAAACTCCAGGACAGACAGAGGTCTTTGTTGTGGTGGAGGATCTGGGACCACAGTGGTCTGATCCAGTTTGTGTTTTCAGATTTATCAGTCCAGCTCTGTTGCTCCTATCTACATTCTTAAAGGACAGGATTTGCACTGTCACTGGTATGTTACTAAAACTCTTAAGGTAGCTTTTACTGCCTTCATGTCTAAATTTTCACTCAAGAGATTGAGCACAAAGAAGATGCCCACCATTTTTCATGGAGAAAAATACAGCGTTGTGCAGAATTGGAGAATACAGCACTGGAGTTTAAGAATGGCTTCTTTCCCCATCCCCTGTCAACATTAGTAATTCTGTAGTATGCCAAGAGGGACACGGTCGTAGTTTGTTACTCTTGGAGTGCTGTGGCAGATCTCCGAACAAGTGTTAATGATTGCGTGAAACAAAAGCAATTTTCATGTGATCATGTTTCAGTAAACTAAATTAAGATTATAGATCCACAGGATATTTTTATGTACCACATCAATTGTATAAAAGGAGTGCTGGTTCTGCATTACAACAGTTGGTAATCCAATTTCATACCCTAAGTCATTTTCTGCATGATAACTATTCGCCATGTAGAATGAATTCATTAGTGTAGTTGTTTCATGTTACAGTTCTACCTTAGAGATGTACTACATTAATTTTCCTGTATTCCTGTTCCTGTGATGACACTGGCTGATTTCTTTTTTTTTTTTTTTTTTTGGTCATTAAACCACTGATCTTTTTGAAGAGCCACAGCTATGACAATGCTAACCACTTCAACTGAAGGCTTGAATCCTATTACGAAGTTTGGAGTTGAACCCAAGAAAATTAGCATTCCTTCTGAGAGGTAGTCTGGTTTAAGAGTCAAATTCTTTCAGAGCTTAGGTATTCAGAAGGAAGGAAGCACTTGCTGAATGGAGAGCATTAAGCATGTACATTTTTTATTTCACTTGGACATTCATAGCCTCTTGCTGCTGTTGTCTGCCGAGAAATTGCCTCCTCTGAGGCACTTGGAGTTTGCTGATCAGAATCTAAGCCCCACACTGCTCCATAATACTTATTTTTAAAGCTTCTTCTAAAAAGAAATCGTATACAAATTAAGCATCTTAACCTTTATATACTAAATATTATTTTTAATTGCTGTAGAGTATATACTTTAAAAGGATCACTGCACTCCTGGTGCTAGAAAAGACCAGAAAAAAAACATTTGAGTGACAGGAGCTACTTCTCTCCATAAATACCCTGAGTGTGCTCTTGGCAGTTTCCATCTGTGACCTTTAAGGCTAAAATGTAGGAAATAGGTGCTGTTTTTTTCTAGAACAGGGTGACAGAAAGAGTTGTATGGAATTAGCGAATGCGTATGACAAGTTGTGGAAGTTCAGGTCTGGTGGAGGAAAGTTGTATTTTGGTGAGGTTTAGACAGTTTTAGTAGTGCAAATATTTTTTTCTGAGAAAGGTGACTGAAAATACTCTTTTAAGTTCTCCTCTGAGAACCCGGAGGGAGATGCATGTGATGGGACTACCTGTGTGAGCTTGTGAGTACTTGAATCGGTGTTTTCAACCACTATTTTCCAAGCCCATTGTGACTGCCATAGGTTCAGGGTGTAATACAGAACCATGTCTGGAGAGGAGCTAGAAATAAGCAAATGGTATGGTTGATTCTGTGTTACATTTAAAGGACAGATGCCCCAGCAGAGAGCAGCTTCCAGTGTGGCCATGAAAACAGCTACTCGAGTCATCTTCTCTTTTGTGGCGTTTGTCCCATCTGCAGGGCAGATGTAGCAGCAGTGTGAAGCTATAAGGTGAATGGACCAAGTCAGGATCTTCAACACTGAAGTATTCTTTTAATTTCAAGCAAAAGTTGTGTGTAAATTGCAGCTTGACTTCAGCTTGACTGGTCAACAGCCACTGCACCCTGAAACTTGGAATGGGGGTAATTTTTATTGCTGGATGGTTTTGAGGAAACTTTGTTAACACTATCCCAGCTGGCTTACTGGTTCGGTTTTCTTCTGTCTGGCACATAGGCTAAGATTAAGCTAAATCTGTGCAATATTTCTTTAGGAGAGTGTCAGTACAAAATTCCCCATGACTAAACATGAAACTGTGCCATTATCAGTGTGTTCTAAAGAGGAAAGTGGAAATGAGTGGAGAAAACAGTTTCTGCTTTTGGAATAATGGGTTTGATTTTCAGCAATAAACCTTTACCTCTGGTTTGCAAAGGGTGCAAGCACTGCCCTGAAAGTTCTGATTCCTTTGAAAGTAACAACAAAAGGGATCTCTTCCCTCAGCACCCGTTGTACAAACCTAGGATGGGCCTCCTGTAAATCTGGGCCCATTTTTCCTAGATCTGTTTTCCATCTGCTATCTAGAAGGTAATATGCAAAATTTAGGAATTATTTTTCTCCCCATTTTATGCCAACCAGTGCCTCTTGGATTCTGGAGCTTTTGATATTCTGAAGGTCTGTGCACAGCAGTGAAAAAGGATTTGGCAGCAGGAGCACTAAGAGCTGGTCGCAGTGGGCTGGTGTGCCAGTGACAAGGATGTTCCTGCATTGCTTGCAAGGCCCAATCCCTTTGCTGGGGAGAGCTGTGCCTTCTCCAGTGCCTCCGGAACACACCACACCACTTTACCAGTGTGGCCAGTCAAACTTGACAAAGTCATGTGTCCTCTTTGCTTCGAGCATTTTTGGGAGCAGGTCTTTTCTGCTGCTAGTCATTTTGTTGGGATATATGTTGAGTCAGTCCAAACGAGTAGCTGTGCTTATAATTGTACTACAAGTGATACCCATTAATGTCAGGAAATGAAAACAGAATGCAAGTGTGTTCAAAATAATTAATAACACACGGGAGTGCCTGGCACGGAGCCCTGAATTAGGAGTAACGTATCTGCTGTTACAGTGCTGAAGGACATTTTATAAATGTCCGTGTTTGGACAGAGCCTTGGACAGGCCGCAGTTAAAGATGATCATTATTTACAAGTCAGTTACAAAGTTGTTTCTATGTTTTTATTGTGGCTCCTCACTGTAAATTTGGCTTGTCTGTAGAAGATTCAGGGAAGGCTGAATTCTGACTTATGAGAGGCTTCTGCTGGTTCGGCTGCTGCTCCTTCAGGTATTGCAACACTTTCTGTTAATAATTAAATGTAAACCCCCTTTCTCCAGTAGCTTTAGCTAAACATTTTAAGGTATTTACCGTGTGTCAAGAGAAATACTAATATACATAGATGTTTTCAATCCTGACATATCTTTTAGCTTGCCTTTCTGAAGATACTTTAGTTTTTGAAAAGGGTATTTTTCTTTATTTTGTTTATTTTGAGATTGGCATACTCCATGGAGGGGAAAAAAGGACAAATTGTTTCTAAATCAGTGATAAGCCTGCTGATAGGAATGATGGAAACCAGTATGATACAAATGGCTGCTACATTCCACAACAAAATCCTTTGAAATGCTGTGTCCTGACCTACTGACAGTGCTCCCAGCCACCCGTGACAGCAAGCTGCCACATCCTGGCTGTGCCCGGCATGAACCGTGGCCCATGTTGCAGCCCAACACTAGAGTCAAGGGCTAGGGTCTCTCTCTCTAGCCGACACAGAATCCTGGTGGATGGAAGCCCACAGTGGCACTTCTTAAGAGGGTCATTTTATATTGACAAAATATGTGCAGAGAATGTGCTTAGAAGGGCTTACCAAAGGAGAAAAGCAAGACTGGCAGCTACAGTAAGTGACAGACTAATTCACAGGCATTGACATCTGTGAAAAGCAAGTACTGCCACTGGTGCACCTTCTTCTGAGAGTGATGTTGCTCCCGTGACAACATTCCCAGGGTACCTGTATTTGACAAAGGGAGCCATGTTCAGGTTTCATTTGTGCAGAGATCCTGCAGTGTGTAAATAAGTACAAAAGTCTTTGGGTTACAACTACAAAGACAATAATTGTAAATGGAATTCATCACCCTACAGAGAGGAAATGAGCTGTTGAAAACAGGAGGACTGCTTTGCTGTTGTACGTGAAATTTGGAGGGCATCACAAACAAAATTAACCCGGACTGCTTTCTTACTTACCTAATTGTATTGCAATTGCTGCTATTGTAAATGTACATGAATATACAAAGAGTACCAAGGATTTTTATGATAAACCCCACACACACTCTTTTTTGTATTTATATTAAAAGGTGTATTCTGTAAACAGCCTAATAATGACAGCTTTATACATGTATAATTTTGTAGCATTTGTTACTGCAAAAGACAACCAAACCAAACACTTCAGTGCCTTGCATATTTTAAAAGGTTAACCATATTAACTGGTGAAAAAATTAAAGCCTTAAATCACAAGTGCCCGCAGAATCATATGCAGATTGGACTCCACTGGTTTTAACAAACCTTTGTATCCACACATTGTGGAACTAACGGAAAGCTGACAACTTTGAAATTTTTTAGAGCATATATATCTTGAATTTGTAATATACTGGAATTTCTCTCAAATGCATTATTGCAAGTCAACTTTGATTTATATATTAATATCTGTTTCAATACCTGTCAAAAATACATAACGTTAAAAAAAAAAATCCAGTAACTGATGCTTATGTATTTGGGGATTAAATTGATGCTATTTCAGAGTGTCACTACAGTACTTTTCATTAGAGCCCTGAAATCTTTGTTGTGTTGCAGAAAGTCTTTACCAATTATTTTTTCAAGCATGGCTTTCTAGCATACAAATGAAGTTGGTAATAGTCTTAGGAAAAACTTCTTTGAGGCTTTCATCACTTCAGACCATCACACGTTAACAATTTTCTGGTCATGAAAATGCCACGTTTCTTTATGTTAACAAAACCAAAGTCTTGTTTGAAGTAACTGGTATTTTGTATAAATATCTGTACAGATAACAGACTCTGCATTTGTACTATAGATGATGTGGATTTTGTTTTATAATAAATATTTCTAAAATACTTGATCAGCAGCCCTTTTTATGAGCAAAGCTGTTTCATCACTTACACTAGAGGCAATCAGTATTGCAGTTGGTTTAGATACTATATAAGGTAAGGATGGTGTTGCTGTCTCCTTGTTTTCCATTTTAAAATGTACAAGAACAGATAGAAGCAAGGAGGTGAAGAGGTTTATTGGAAAACCGATCACCTTTAGAATTACAATTGTTAGCTTGCTGTAGACCTTGCCACAAGTTTCTCAGCCTCATGACCTTACCAAAAATGTTACACATCACAGGAATAATCTTTGTCTTTTGACTCGACCAGGTGAGAGCTGTATTTCTTTTTTTAATTGTATGATATCTTTTAAATTGATGCTATAGGATGTCAAAGTAAATGTTTTAACTAATATCTTCTTTTTTATGGTGAACTTGAAAACTAGTTCCATCTCTTCAGTCAATATTTGTGGTCTCAGATTTGTGAAATTTACCATTTTAACCTAAAAGCCAAAATAATCTTGAATCAAGATAAATTCTCCTGCATTCTCCTGCATGCTTGTTAGAAAGAAGGAAGTCTGGGCAGTCAGCAGCAGCCCTGCTGATGTCCAACTCCACTGCTTTGGGTTTTTCCAGAGTAGAAAAAATCCATGCATACAAACTGAGAGACATGATTCTCTTTCAGGTTTTGTATTGTACTGAAGCAGAAAGTGTTGAAAGATTTTTCCTCTTATCCATGTGACCCTTCCTAATAATGCTGATGTTGTGGTGTAAGGCCAGTCAGCTACTATGCACTGTGTGGCCATTCACGAACTCCTCCCCACCTTGCCCCATGTAGGGATGGGGAATAGGAAGAAAAAGGTAAGACATTGTGGGTTGATTTAATAACAGTTTAATAGGACAATGCATGAAGTGAAGTAATAAACACTCATAGAAGAGTGTATAAAGAAAATGATGCACAATGCATTTGCTCACCACCCAGAACCTGATGCGCAGCCTGCTCCCGAGCAGTGATCCCTCCTCTCTCAGCCAGCTCTCCCAGCGATATATATATATATATATGATGTCATATGGTATTGAATATCCCCTGAACTGTTTTGAGACAGCTGTCCTGCCTGTGCCTCCTCCCAACTTCTTGTGAAAATTCTGTCCCAGCTGAACCCAAAACACCTTAATATAAATGGACCCTGGACCAGACACATGGTGACTGCCTACCCTAGTGATATATTCCATTGCTATGATTAAGATACATTTCTAGCTTGAGGGAAAAAAAAAATCCCTGAAGGATCTGGACTTGTGGTGCTGTCTCTCTTGAAACTGGAAGAGGCAGTATGTTTTTTTGCTCCAGAAAAGCTTGCTCAGCTCTCTGACTGAATCTGTGTAGTCTTACACTCCCACAGTTTACACATTCCACGGTGCAGTAATTGGGACATACAGCTTTGCTATATCACTTGTCCTATTGGAGTCTGAATAAGTTCCCAGGACCAAACCTGTGCTCACAGGGAAGGAGGCCAAATTCTAAATCCACCGGTCCTGATCCTTTACAAAATTGCCCCAGCTGTTACTTTCCATGGCAGGGCAGATTAAGGTGTTTGGCTGATGCAGCACAATGCTGTCGATTCAAGTGGATAACAAATTGCATCTGGAGATGCTGAGAAGCAGCTAAAGTGGTCAAAATGCTTTCTGTCAAAGCATGGATGACCCACAGCTGTGCTGAGGAAAGGCCTAATCCCAAACCATGCAGCTATCTGGATCTGCTTCCATGCTTTCTGCCAGCCCCAAACCAATGAGGAGTGAAATGCTGCTAAGCTGAGCATTGATGAAGCTATCAATGTTATAGACCCTCAGAAAGATAATTCAGCATAAGTGTGGTGGCTTGACCTTGGCTGGTCACCAGGTGCCCACTAATATGCCCTTTCACTCCTCAGCAGGATGGAGGGGAGAAAATAAGGTGGGGAAGAAAAAAAAAAAGGAAAAATCATGCAGCAAAATAAAGGCAGGTTAATAAAACCAAAGGTTGTGCAAGGAAACAAAAGAAAACAAAAGATTTATTCTCTACTTCCCATGAGCAGATGACATCCTGTCACTTCCCAGGAGGCAGGGCTTCAGTATATGTAGCGGTTGCTCTGGGTATGTTTGCCTTTCACTGTCCTATGCTCTGAAGGGTTTACGTGGGCTGTCCTGTAAGTGAGAGGCCACAGAATGGTGGTGTGGCCTTTCAAGCAGCACGTACTGCTGTGGAGAGCAGGGTGGAGGGAAGGCAGTCGAGCGTGTGTGCTCCGCAGGAGTGGCTGCCCACATCCCCGATAACAGCACAAAGCACACTGCACCGCAACCTTTCTCTGCAAAGTCCAGGTGGTTGCTGGAATCTGCTCAAAAAGCACAGATAGGAAGAGGGTTGGTGAGCACAGGAGCTCACCAACTGCTGTTGTGGTTTTAGGCAGTATGAAAGGGCTCCTGCCTATAATTAAGATTGGAGACAAAGCTAGCATTTGGGAAATGAAGGCTTGATGAGCCAGGCTAATTGCTGGACTCTGAATATATTGCAGAAATGAGATGAGGATAGTAACTGTGAGGGGTACTGCCAGATCAGCTGGCTAAGATGATAGCTGCAGTGAAGATTAGGACAAGCAATTTACTTGGGTTTGCCCAGTTTGGGGTTTTGATGGATTCCTCATAGAACACAAGAATTGGAAGAGGGATGACAGGCGCAGGATAAAGTCTTCAGTTGCCTCTTACAATTAGTGATTGGTCTCCTGTCTGTAATTAACATGAATGGTAGGTTTGAGGCTAGAGTTGGCTTTTGGGATAGGAAGATACTGACAGCTTACATATATTCTGGGCAGCCTGCAAAGACAGGACCTGGGCTTGCCCTAATTGAGACTAATGCCTTCTGGTACAATCTCCTAAAGGGAAAGCTGCTTTGGCATTAAATCTGATTTAAGGGATAACAACACCTTTAACTGTCTCTTATTTAGGGAATGATAGTTGTTGCTGAACTTTGCGTGGTCTAGAAAGATAAATGAGAACAGGGCCAATGCTTTCTCTTGTATTTTAATTTAGCTCATTAGGCTATTGTTACAAGTTTGATTAGGGCTTAGTTCTTGGATGATATCTCTCATGTAGAGGTCTGAATTCCTCCTAGGTTGTAGGGAAATAAATCTAGTGCTTATGTTCATTTTACTATAGGCATTGTACTATACTTAGGCAGTCTCTAAAATGGAGAAGCATTCAAAACAGAATTTGGAAATCTCAGTGTCCAAAAGTTACAGTCAGTCCCCACATTACTTGTAGCCTGCAGCATTAGGAAGGGTTGGTATCCTTAGCTTCTCTTTTCTAATGTAGGTTATAATACAAAAAACTGGTGCATTGGGGAAAATAGCGTGGCAAGAGGTCAATTGCTGGATTCACTGGAGCTAGAATTGGGGAAAATGCTCATGTAGGTGAGACTGAGCCCTCAGCTTTTCTTGCAGAGCTGGGGGGTCTATCTTCTGCTTATAATTACAGGGAAGAAAGCAGGTTTAGGGATTAAAATAATAAAACTATTCTTTGATTCTTCAGGATCCTAAAGCCAAGAAGAGTGATGACTGATAGTGGCAAGCAACTGGTCTCTCGAAGCTTTGTGTTCCCTTGACCTACATGAACCTAAATGTTGTAACAAAAAAACAAAGTAAGAAAATGACTCCCATTCAGTTCAATCCCCTGATACGCTACAAGAGCCAGCAACAAACTGAAGACCAGGAGTTTTAAATTTCTCATCTAGTCGGGTCCCTTACAGAAAGGCTGACAATGGATCCTGTCAGAGAGGAGAGGATTTTCTGGGCTCTAGCCCTCATCCTTAGCCCTTTTCTCTGCAGTTCTGGCAGGTATATCCAGGAAGTATGGAAGTATATTATTAGTGCTGAGGTAGAGTTCCAGGGACCTCTTTTCATGCAGTTCCACCTAGTTTCTGGAGAACAATGTCTTCTGTGTTTGTTCATGTACAGCATTCATTCCCCAGGTAGAATTAAACAGGGTTTGAGGCAGTTCAAAGTTTGGGAATCCAAAATGTAGAGAGTATGCTGCTGTGTCTGTACAGGATCAGACAGTACACTTAAAATGAAAGCTAAACTGAATAGGAAACCACTTCTCTTTACTAGTAGACCTGCTCGGAGACACAAACTTGAAAAATCAGGAATTGATGATGAAAGAGGTAGAGGAATAAGTGCATTCTGGAGGCCACTATCCTAATTTGGGCCTTGTGAGAGATAGTGTTCACTGGGACAGATGTTTCGTCTCTTTTTATAAGCTGGAATTTTTTCCACTTAGTTGTAAGGCTATAGGTTTTGTGAATTGAGTGTCTGAAGAGTCCAGTTTATTTCCAGGTCCTGCTGGATTTCTAGAGATGCAGCCAATAAGGAAATGCTTAGAATCTCTGAGACCACCTCCTTCAGTCTTGCTCCAGAAGTACTTCTCGGAGGTCAGGCATTGTAAAGACAGCAGCAGATGTAGGGACAAAAGCTTTTCAGTCTCACAACAGAAGATTGGATTTCATTGCCAGACCTTCAGTAACACGATTGCACTTACAGATGGGGATGGAAAACTTGGAGAGGTGTTGGATGTCTTTCCAGCTTGCTCACAAAAGAAGGTAGAGGGCAGGTGTGAAAGCTCCCAGTTTTGCTAAAAGGTTCTTTTTGTTCTGGTTAAAGAAAAATAAGTGACAGTCCTTTTAAAAGGAAATTGTACTTCCTTCATATGTTCCGTGCCATTCAAAGTTGTTTTAAACACTTTTAATTACTTCTTTTGAATATGGATTAGGGTTTTGAGGGTTTTGTTTTGTTTTAATTGGAGTGGCATGTTCTCTCCCACATTTTATGTCAACCATTTTTGGTTTTAGGAACCTGTCATTCTATTTCTTAAGATGTACAACCAGACAGGATTATTCTGTGCTATTTTCTCTGCAGACGTGATCTTCTGTATCCTGTAATGTAAGAGATGAGATAACTTATATGCATGAACAGAAACATCCATCTTCCAAAAAAAACAATCCTGGGTGTCTAGAAAGGCTGCTGCAGGAGCTGGCAGAGTGGGAGAGAGAGACACAGGGCTGGGTACCTGCAAATAGTCTGTCCAAGAAAAGCCTGCTCTGGACTGTGCTCTTGATCTTGGCTAAGCTCAGAGTTTATTTCAACAAGAATGACATTAGATTTCTGCATCTTCTTTGCTTCTCCTGTGTTGAAGGCAGAGATTTGCTTTGAGTAGCCTTTCTTTTTCTAGTTAATGAAATAACTAGAGACTTCCTCTTCCTTGCACAGGAAATCAAAAGCTTGAAATGTACCTGTACACAGGGCAATGTTTCACCCAACTCATTACTTAAATGCAAACATGTAAGTAATTAAAGCCCAGTGTCTACTCCTGCCCCCTATTGTTATTTCCTTCTACACAGTGTGTGGGCTTTCACCATTAAACCTCACCGAAGGGCTAGAAAGCAACACCAGCACATCAGCACGGGCAAATTCCAATTTCAAAATGGGTACGTTCTCACTTCACCCCACGAGCTGAGGTTCCTGGGCACCTCCATCTGGTCTGCTGCAAGGGGAAATGCTGCCCTTCCCCTTCTCCTGTTGGACCATCACGAGCAAGAAGGCAGAACTGCCTAGCCAGAATTTACTTTTTCACAGTGGCAGCTTTAAGTTATGCTGCAAAACTACTGAAAGGGCATCTCTGCTGCATTCTTTCTTTCCCAGTCCCTGTGCATGCTCCTCGGTCCTAGGACAGAGCACTTACATTCTTGATCCAAACATGCCACCTGCTGTTGGGCAGAAGGGAGACATTGTATAGCCAATAAAGCCAGTGCATAAATTAACCAGACTAGAAGCACATTTGCATTCAGAACAGAACTAATTCTGTTCAGAGATTTTACTTTCCAGCCCAGTCTCTTCTAACTGACTGTCTGAAGTTAGTGGTGGATTTTCACAGGCAGTGTCTGCTTCCAGCAGTGACAATCCTCTGTGTTTAGAGTTACTACCAAGGCTTGGTGTGTGCAGACCAAGGCTGCTGCTGGATCATCACAAGGTGCAGAAAGTAAAAGGCTGCACCCATGGGGAGAAGTGACCAGCACAGGGGACCCCAAATTGACCATCGAGGGATCCAGCCCATATACATCATGTTCAGTATAAAGCTGAGGGATCACAAGGGTTGTCTCTTCTTCAATGGCCAGCATCTGAGGACTCTGTTCCATCTTCAATCTGATCCATGTGTTCCTGAATGCAGTTCCAGAATCCAGCTCCTCAGTCCAGCTCCAGTCTGACACTGAGTCCAGTCTGTGACTTTCCCTGTGTCTGCTCCACTGGTGACAGTGATGTAGTTGCCATCAGGTGGGTGTTGTGTTCAGTTTTGGAGATATTTGTACATATATAATTTTATTATTATTATTTTCATTGAAGCCGTTCTAATTTCCTCTTCTAATCAATAAGTCTCTCTCCCTTATTCCCTTTCCCTTGCCCCTTGGGGAGGGGGGGTAACAGAGAGCATCTGATATAGGTCTAGAAGATGGCCCTGCCCCTGCTTTGCCAGTACCACAGGTTAGAGTCTTCTCTCCACCACCGTACACCAATCACCCTGCAACACTACACTCTTGACCTGCAACTTCCACAAATGCCGTGCAGCAAGGCCAGTGCCTGGACAGCCTTACAGCCGGGCACCAGCCAGAGCCAAGGCACAGAAACAACACTGCCTGAAAAAGCCACAATGTAAGCAAACACCGCTGCTGCCTCCTGCTGAGGGTTTCTAACATAGGGTAGGGGAGGAGCCAGCAAGGACAGGACAAACTGGTGTTGAAGTGGATTGCAAGGTGACACTCAGGGGTGGTGGTAGCAGAGAAGGCCTCTGGAAGGAAACTACCTTTGTAAAAGGGAAAATTCTGAATGGAGAGACTTCATGACATGCTTTAACTTTTGGTCAGCCCTGAAGTGGTCAGGAAGGTAGACTAGATGATTGTTGTAGGTTCCATCCAACTGAACTACTAATCTCTTGACAAGAAGCAGGTTGAATATTTGACTTTTACCCCATGGGTGCTGCTGAGCAGACACAGCAGCCCAGTTCAGCATGGGCAAAGGGTGCCTGAAGTTCATGGGGAAGCAAATAATTCCTCAGTGCTGGATCCAGGATCCTCTGCTCAGCAGAGTTGTTTCAGGGTCGGTGGGCTCATCTGAACCAGGCAAGAAGACTCCTTCCCTTGTTCCCAGGCTGCAGCCATCCCTGCTGCCCTCTCCTGTTCCCTGCTCCTTCTCCTAACAGGTGAGGGGGACCCAGGTGGTGATGGAGGAAGGGCCCAGTGAGGGGCTTCCTGGGTGGTCTTCCAGTGCAGTGGGAAGTCAGGTGTGCCCTGGGGCTCCTACCTCATCACCCTCACCCTACCACTGCTCCCTGCTGAGCCGAGCCTGGGAAGGACCAACGGCTTCTGACTGGCTGGATCCAGATCCCCCAGGTAACCTGTCCAGCAACACTGCAGGGCCAGCAGCAGGAGGCCTGGCTGGGTCACTGCCATGTGATGGGAACATGCACAAAGTGCCCTGGGACTTTCCAGATGGTACCTGGGCCCAGATCGCTTTGGTGATGTTACTGGGGTGAGTTTCCATGGCGCAGAGGCAGAACTGCAACCCTCTTTGATGTTGTTTGTGCACCCCCATTTCAGCACTGCCTCTGGTTTATCTGCCTGTCACTGTGGAGGCATCCCCCAGTCCTAAAGCAGTCTGTGGGACAGCCACAGCTCCCTGGAAGGCTGTGAGACAGCAGATGCTCTGCAGAGAGGAAGAAGGGGTTAAAGGACAGAGGGAGGGATGGGCTACAGTTAGCAGATGTCCAGGGCTGAAAAGTAGGTCACCTATTTCTGCCTGGGGGAGGTGGAATTGAAAATCGACACTACATCAATGCACAAACAAAGCCAAGTAATACAGAAAGGCATAAAACTGAGCCTTGAAAGCCTGACAGAAGCCCTCCAAGTATACATGGCTCCTCTAACACACCTCACACACACAGCTATTAATTAAGATTGTTTAATTAAAAAAAAAAAAAAAGTATTTTTACCTGTGTATACACAGGTACAGTCACATAAGAAGAATGGCTAATGAAAAAAAGATAATGAAATTTAAAATATCTTCAAAACCAAGAAAAGCAGAAATTTTCCTATTGCCCATGTACAAGGCTTGGACAGATAGGAACTTAATTCCATTTTGTTTTCATCAGCCTTAGGCACATCATTTAGGCCTAGCCTCTCAGGGCTAAGTGCTAACTCCTGCTGATGTCTTTGTGAGTCTTTGGAAGACAGATACTTGCAAATACTTCTGAGGTTGTGCCTGTGTCTCTCTCAATACAAAACCATTTAAATGGTGTCAACCAAGCAGCTCATGAGGTCTCTGCACAGCATTCCCTATCTCAGATGTTGGAACTACATGAACAGTTAATTGCAGTCACATACACTTTTTAGCAATCTAATCCCTTCAGTGGGGACTCCTCATGTTTTCATCCTCATACCATGCTATGGGGCAGCAGGTCAGGAGAGACGGGAAGAGAGGGAGAGGAGATACAGAAAGTAAAGTGGATTTCTCTGGCCATAACAGGGTAAAGTCATTCAATAAATATTTATAATCTGTCTTAAAAAAAAAATAATAATAATTTGAGGACAAATTCTGATTGGCATAAAAGCAGCCTGCAGCACATTATCGCCAAAGGATGAGAGGTATTTCACGCAGTGCAACAAAAGAAGCAAACAGACTTGTTACTTTGTAAAATTTGTTCACAAACCAGAATATTTCTTAACTTGCACAGATTTTTAAAAGCAGCCTGGGCATTAATGAGAAACTTCTGAAATATTCTAAGTGCTGCAGAAGATGTGGGTGGGGGTTTTATTTGTTTGGGGCTATCGCAGAATGGTTATCGGATACTCTTTAGAGCGTGCTGGTGCAGAATGTTCCAAGCCCGGTTTCAAAACTCTTATCCATTCATGTCCTATCACTTTCACACCAACAGTGAAATTACTCGTGGGAAAGAAGCTGTCAGATGAAATCCTCAAGCACAAGGGATTAAACCAGCTACCTAAAGCACAGGCTAAGGGGGCATAGAGAGTGTTTCACATTTGCTACAAGACAAGTTCTTAGCAAGATCCGTTGAATTTGGAGATACTTGCTCATTAGAATCTCAAGCCAAGGCTGGAAAACTACCCCTCCCGTTCTGGTATCTGTCTAAATTCATCCCAAGGTTGGCTCAAGCTCTTTTTGGCCAGGATATGGCATCCTTTGGGAGCCCGTGCCTCTTTCCTTATGTGAGAAGGGTTAAACACCATTGCTCAAGTGCCCTCAGGCAAGGCATTTCTTAACCCAGAGGTGAGAACTACCTGCACAGTTAACTGCAATCACTTACACTCTTTAGGAGCCTATTCCCTTTGAGGGGCACGCTTCATGTTTGCATGCATGTACCATACTATGAGAGCAGAAGGTTAGGAGATAAGCAGAGAAGTACCTAGAAGTACCAATATTTACTCCACCGTGGTTTTTTTCCCCCTACTCATTTAATCACCTTAGTTATCAAAAGATGGGCAAGCTTATCATAGCGGTCCTTTCTGCTTTCGGTGAAACAACTTCTCTTTCCTCTGTTCCTTCCTACCCAGTGGAACCAGGGAGCACAACCAAAGCTTGGCTCTGTATTTCAAGGCTGCAGTACTTAAACTCAGTGCGAGTGTCCATCCTGACCAAGGAGGGAGATGACACGCCCTTTTCTGTGGTGGAATCGAAAGGGAAGAAAGAAAAGGGAGAAGAAAGCTTAAAGCAAAAATAAATTGCCACTGCTGCTTATGACATGCACCTGATTAGAGGTCATAAGTTCACCCTGCATTCACAAGTTTCCCTGGCTGACGCAGCCTGTTTCTATCAGCTTTTCAGTCCTGTGCTACAGTTTCACAGAAATGTGAACTGGGTAGTTACTAGGCAGCTCTATCTTGGCTGGTTGGGAAGTGACACATGATATATGCACTTTGCACGCTTGGAAAGCACTTTGATTTTCCTAGGAGAAGTACCATGAAGGTAATTTCTCTAACATGTTTTTCCTTCTGTGCTAGTTTAATCAGCTTAGCTATTAAAAGATAACATGGGTTCAGGACTATCATTAGCCCAGAGTGGTCATGTGGTTATGCTGGTAATTAGCACTGCTGCTGAACTCAGTGTTACTTTTTTTTTTTTTTTAATAGGTAACTACATAATGAAACCAGTACTGACCGCATATATAAAGAAGCAAAAGAAAAATTAACACTCTCTCTCCCTGAATATGTATTCAATTATTTGTTTAGCAGTTTTCTCCCTCTTTTTTTTTTTCCTCTGTGATATTAGTATCTATATCCAAAGCATTTAACTGCTTGAAATGAGATTAAGACACTCCAGTCTAAAATGGCAATCCCTCAATCCTCTTGCTCAACTGCTCTGTAAGCTTTAAGGTATCAAAAGTCCCTGAAAGGGCTTCGAGAGGGCTGAGCAGCTCCCATCTGAATCACGATGCAGAAACGGGACTGCTTGGACAGGGTCCCCAGGTGTTCAGTTTGGTCAGCAGCCCAAATCCTAGACAAGCTTCCAGGATACTGGACTCTTCACAACTCACACTCCTTGGCTATGTTTTATTTTGAGACACAGTCAGTAGAAAAAGATGAATCTAGAGTTTAGCCCACTTAATGAGGCTGTAGGACACCAAGGCACCTTCTACTTCCTTCCCCGTATGCTGCTCATCTATGAGAAACTACCCCCTGTGCAATAAATTCATCTCAATGACCACACAGCATTTGAAGCCTTAACTAGAATCTGCCTCAAACTTGGGTAACCTGTCAATGAATCTCAGCTACCAACTTTGCATCAGCCATTTCTAACTTTTCCATTTGCAAAAACTCCCAGAAAGAGGGTGTACATTCCTACTAACCTCATGCAAGCAACAACCTTGCCCAGTCACACCCCAGACCCAAGGAACCTGTAATTCCTGTAGGTTATTTCCTTTTTAGGCACTTTACCAATCTCTTTATAATTAGGCCTCACTGCCTCAGGAATCTACTCACTGCTGCATCCTTAGCTGCTGTTCAGAACTGTCCTTTCCTACCCTCAGACCAGCATCCTCTCCAGCAGAATCACAGCGTGGGAGGGGCCTCTGGATATCACCTAGTCCAACCCCCCTGTTAAGGCTGATTCACCTAGAGAAGGTTGCACAGGAACATGTCCAAGCAGGTATTGAATGTCTCCAGAGACGGAGACTCCACCACCTCTCTGGGCAGCTTGTGCCAGTGCTCCAGAAGCATCACAGAGCTTACACTGGTAAGCTCAGTTGTGCTGAGTAGGGATTTGCTCAGTGCATTGCCCACACCCCTGTCACACCTTGACAGCCTCCAACATCCTCTGAGAAACTTCGAGAAACATCCTGGGAAGGGGGATGGGGTTGGTGAACCAGGACAGCTGTCCTGTGGGGCCATCCCACTCCTCTGGCCACCCAGCAGGCTCATACAGTCTGCATGCTGTGCCTTGCTGGCAGATCACCAGAGCTAACAAGTTCTGTTTGCTTTTTGCTTCCAGGTGATGTGCCATGATTGCTAGTGCTGGGCAGGTCGGAGAAAATACGTGAGGAGAGAGGAGGACAACCAGTACTGACATAAGCCCTCCCATGATGATGGAAGGTATATGGCTAAAGCACTCAAAGCTCAGGTAAGAATCAAATGGGTTGGTGCCAAAGCCTCCCCCATGCCTAGGCTCTTTCCAGCAGGGACACAGGGATGGTATCGAGGGCCCATCCTACTCCCCAGCAGCATTGCCATAGAAATGCTAATAGGATCAGTGCTGGGAATTAGATTAGAAAACTGAATTTGAACATTTTGTTTCAACTGAATGGATTAACTTGTGGGTTTGGTACGGCCAAATACCCACCTCCAAGCTCAGGAGCATAACCTCATTGTTCAGAAATGCTCCTTCCGCCTTCTTAAGTCTACTTAGTTTTCACAGTTTTAGTAAGATGTTGCACTAAACATTAAGTCATTAAAATTCTTTGAAGGGCTTTATTCTTTCCTGAACTCTGAGGAGGATAAGGGATTTTGTAAGGGCTATGGTTAGATTGGAGGTGTTTGTGTCTTGGCTGAATATTCATTCAGTGTTAACAGAGCTCGGGACTCTTTTGCTCAAGGTGCCCAACTGTCCCACTCTTTCTGGGTCTGTTTCCCAAGTGTAACTCGTCAGTGCTCTGAAGAGTTAACTAGAATCAGATTGAAACTGGTTTAGACTATGGCTACATTTTAGGCCTGAGGTGATCAAACAACCAAGATGTCACCGGTGGGGGGGTTCAGCTCCAGACCTATATGCAGGTGCTCTCGCTGCATTGCAGGCACTGGTGCTTCCCCACTCCTGTGGGGAAACCCTAGTCTGCAAGGTGATCAAACTGGAAACCAGCAACGGTTAATAGGGTCCCACAGCCTGGTCCCTCCCTGCCTTGGAGGGGCAAAGGGAAGGCAACAACTTGGTTGGGACAGGACCTTGGTCACCATGGCAGAGCTTAAGCAGAATCACAGTCCACATTCTCCTGGTCTGACATTATGGCTTTGCAGCAGCTAGAGGTGAAATGCTGCTGAAAGGGTCAAGTTGTGTGTTCCCCTCCCGCTGCCCCACCTCTGATGTCACATCGAGCAACAGCAGAGCTATGGGCAGAGCTGGCATCGCAGGTTGTGCCACCTCTTAGGAAGACAAGCTTGTTCTCCAGGGTGTGGCAGAGCTGCCTACTCACAGTGCTCCCGCTGGCACTTCTGCAGTGAGGTTCACTAGCCCAACCAGCTTCGGGAGGTGGTAGAAGCTATGGCTGAGGGGTTAATGGTGCACAGCGAGGAAACATGCTCAGCATTGGTTGATGGGTGATGGATCCTGAGCAGGCTGAATTTCTTTTTTTTTTTAAGATCCAATTAGGTTGGAAAAGACCTTAAAGGTCATCGAGTGCAACCAATATTATTCTACATGTCCACTGCTAAGCCATGTCCCTAAGCCCCTTATCTACAGGACTTTTAAACACAATCAGGGATGGTGATTCAACCACTGCCTTGGGCAGCCTATTCCAGGGCTTGATAATCCTTCTGGAGAAAAACTTCTTCCTAATGTCCAACATAAACCTTCCCTGGCACAGCTTGAGCCACTCCTTGTAAGAGTTGTTCTTTAGACTCTTCCCCAGCATAGCTGCCCTTCTCTGGACCCAGAGTGACCACGCTATGTTGAGGAAGAGGCTGACTCAAATGATTAGAGGACTCCATCAGAAGGGGCTGTCTCTAGAAGTACCCCAGGCAGCAGCCATCAAAATGTTAAGATAATGACACTGGCAACACTAGCAACAACCCATTTAATAAAATACTATCAAGCGTCAGGTCACAGACCATGCCTGTAAATTCTCAGAGTTCTTCTGCCACCTCTGGAGTACTCAGCACAGCAGAGACAGGGACCTGTTGCAGCAGGGCCAGAGGAGACCCAGCAATGCTGGGAGGGCTGGAACCCCTCTGCTGGGAGGCCAGATTGGAACAGTTGGGGGTGTTCAGCCTGGAGAAGAGAAGGCTCTGGGGAGACCTTCTTGTGGCCTTTCAGGACTTCAAGGGACCTGTCAGAAAGATGGGGACAGACTTTTGAGCAGGGCCTGTTGGGACAGGACAAG
>JANIJG010015163.1:48553-58963 GCA_024611175.1 Megaceryle torquata | reverse complement strand
CTAGATAATATCACCTAAGCGTTCTGTGTGCTTTGTTATTTCTAATAGTTTGAGAGGTTTGAAAGGGTGGGGGGGGGAGGGGAGGGGGGGGGGGGGGGGGGGGGGGGGGCGGGGGGGTGTTGAGGAGGTGGAGAGTACAGCCACAGCTTCCTGCTCAACTTCATTAAGTTCCTGGGTTTAAAGTACAGAAAAAAAATTGAAGGTGTCCCAGCCAGAATACATATAAATATGGGTATATCCTCTTTATCTATCTAACTGTCTGTAAGCATTTTATCTCAAAGCTGGAGTCACCTCATGCTCTCCAAACCTTATGTCTGGTAACACTGTTTGCAACAAAACACTTCAAGAGTATAAACCAGGATATCAAGAAAGGTACCCAATTTAGAAATAAAATTAATAAATGTTCTACAAATTCAGGAGAATATTTGTCAAAGGTGCCTTTGGATCCAAATTTCCATAAACTTGAAATATGACTTCTGACATTTGCAATCTAATCAGCAAAGATAATAGCTAATTTTTTTTAAAAGACCAAAAACCAAACCAACTCTGTATAACTCAAGTTAAGGAAACATTTCACTGACCTAAAAACAACTTCCCAAAAATAGCATACAAACTCATTTCTTAAAATCAGCACTTGTAAGACCGGTTTTGTCATTAAGGAATCCAAGCAAATTCATTTTACATCCCTGTATAACTCAGGCCGGATTTCCAGAGCACCCTGTGCCTGGCAGCTCCCACCAAGCCTGGCAGCACAAGCAGACCTGTGCCAGGATACTCAAGGCACCAATTCACCCCCACACCTAAATGTCTGAATACAAACCTGCATTTCAGTGTAGCCAGAATTGCCATAAGCAAAAGGTTCCCAGTTGTAACAAATAGTGGTTAGCTGAGTTATGACTGATAGTGAAGACAAGATGAACTTCAAGGCTGTGGAAAACAGGCAGGCAGAAAGAAACCTTCATCGCGTCTTAGCTACCACCTTCAACCCTGCTCCAGGAACACTCTGAAGCGTTTCTTCTCCCAGACAAATCAAATCAACTTTGGGGTTTGTTTTCTGCAACATAGCACGATGCTGCAAGGAGAAAAATTGTCTGCTCAGCTCAATCTGAGTTTTAAAGCTTTGGCCTAAAACAGTAATTTGAAAGGCTATTGATGTTTTTCCTCTGGCCCCGACTATAATGGGAGTTGAAATGTTTCAAATGCTTGTATTTTTGCAAAATAAGAGGGAAGAGAAAGATGTCGTATCCATTATTTTTCAAGCCTGTCTCAGAGGCAATCTGAACTGTAGCTATCTCCCAAGACTAGCTGACATTAACCACTGGGAACCAAAGGTCCAGTTCCTAAACATCCGGATTTCCATCTCTCCTCCAGCACAACCACAATAACAGCACTTCCCTCCCTTGTGACGGCAGGTACAGCTGGGCTGGGATTCACCCAGATGGGATGGCACAGTTGAAATATTGAGGCTAGATCCTACTGATGGAACAGTTTATACATTACATATATATATATTAAGTTCAATATATATAATGTGGTGTTAGGATGCTATTAAACTTAACCCTTACACAGATGAGTTCTGAGTGCTCGTTGACTCCATAAGCTGTGCTAACACCTCCCACCTCCCTGTTCCTGCCCAGTTCCTACCTCCTGTACACCAGCACTAGGAGGAGCATGGGCAGGGCACAGCAATAGCACTCTGCCCTTCCCCTTTAAAGAGATCTTTTCCTTCCCACTTCAATAACATCTGCCCAATTCTGCTCTTCCCTGGGCCATGTACAGAGAAAGGAAAGTTATTTATGAGCCTTTCTTCACATCTCTCTTCCCTACTAATTTTAGCTGAGTCATGAGGACCGCTCTGCACCAGTGGTGATGGAGCCAGCCTGGCTGCTGCTTTACCTCCTGGCAGTACGTTTTAAGAGACATTGCTTAAAGAGACTGTGGTGCTGCTCCCTTCGTTGTCTGCCACCCAAACCCACCAGCAGAAGCTCTGCACCCTACAATACGTTCTCCCCCCCTGGGTTCCCAGCAGGTGTCACTCACCTACCCAATGGAGCTGAGACAACTTTTCTGAGCAGCCACTTCTACCATGAAATAGATCACACTTGCAAATCACTGCCTGGAAAATCTGCATGGTATGTGGCTTAATTTTCTTTTCCATAATATGAAATCCAATCTGAAATGCACAGATTAGTTTACTAATCTGTGTAAATCCTATTAATAGCACTTACACTGCTGCTCTCCCATTCACGTTTTAACAAATCTGTTTAAACTGGCTTGGTTTTCCTTCATCTCCTGCAAGATCTCCATACCTGGTTGTGGTCACGTCTTCACAAAATAGCTGCCCATGAACAGAAACTTGTACTTTAGAGTCATCTCTCGTATTTTAATTCATGTCCCATGGTTCAGCATGTTCTGGATCAAAGCATTAGTGCTGTAAATCACCACGGTGCCATCGGAGCTAAAGGGATTATACAAAGGGTCACACAGAATCAGTGGGGAAGGGCAGATCCTGTTCCCCTCCTCTCCCTCAGCATCACTGGCTTCTGAGACTTCTCCCACTGCAACATGCCCTGTGCAGCTCCCATTGTACCTTAATGATTCCATCCTGCCCTGGGCACCTTGCTTAAAACTGAGACCAAACACCAGCAAAGGATCTGCTTGTGGGAAGGAGGTGATGGACAGTCTCTGGAGCCCCTGAATGTGTTCACACCAGGCCCACACACACACCTTCTTGTCCTCTGTGGGTTTAAGGTGGCACACCTGGCACCAGGGCTTGTAGCTATCAGAAAGAGCAGCCTCACAGGCAGCTGTGTGGGCTACAGTCCCCTCGAGCTCAGTGTGGCCTCTCAAAGAGAAGGCACTCTCTGTTCTGCTATAGAATAAACCATTCTCTATTTGAAATGACAATATTTACTTTTTCTATAGTGGACTCCAGCAGCTTCCTACATCACAGTCACGGCGAGAGGGGTCAGCACCAGGAACAGGAGAGGAGGGCATCTGGGCTCACATGCCTGGCTCCGTCTTCCTAATCAAGCTGTGCATTAATTAGCTAATCCCCCTCTATGCTGCTGTCCCCCTGCATTTCATTTCACTACCACCCCAGAATCCTTGTAACCGAGCACCTTTCAGCACAGCCACTGTGCAGCCTCAGCCCCTCCATGCCAAGCAGGATCACGCTGGTCCTTTGGGGTGAGGAGTCCTCTGTGCTCTTGGGCAAGGCTGGCATTTGACAAAACCAGCTCTTGGGAAGGGCTTTGTGCTGTGGTCACTTCTGACCTTCCCTTACAGGCTTCCAGCACCTGCTAACACATCCCATGTGCCAGGCAGGAGAGGATGGATGCAGGAGGAAAAAACTCTATGCCAGGCCAGCATCTCCCTAGATTTACTAGCTGGAAAGTTTTAATGGAGAATGTGAGAACTGTGGAGTACAGAGTACTCCAAATGGAGTACTGTGTTCAGCCCCAGTGTAAGAAATAAAGGGACCTGCTCGAGATGGTCCAGAGGAGGGCTATGAAGATGATCAGGGGGCTGGAACACCTCCTCTATCTATGAAGACAGGCTGAGGGAGTTGGGATTTTTCAGCCTGGAGAAGAGAAGTCTCTGGAAAGACCCTATTACAGCATTTCAGTACTTAAAGGGTACCTACAGGAAAGATGGAGAGGGACTCTTTACCGGGGAGTGTAGTGATAGAATGAGGGGTAACAGTTTGAAACTGAAAGAGAAATTTTTTATGCTGGGGGTGGTGAGATACTAGAATAGGTTGCCCAGAGAGGTTGTCGATGCCCCCACCCTTGAACTGTTGGATGAGGCTTTAAGAAACCTGGTCTAGTTGAAGTTGTCACTGCCCACAGCAAGGGGGTTGGAACTAGATGATCTTCAAGATTCCTTCCAACCCAAACCATTCTATAATTCTATGAACCCATGTGGGAACAGTACTCTGCCAAAAATCCTCTCAGGTGAGGGACAGAAAAAAATTCTCCTCTGAATCACCGAAAGGAAGGGGGTTGAATTAAAAATTCATTTACAAAAGTCCACAGTAGGACAAACCCACTCCAGACCTCCCTGCTAAGGGGTCCCTGCTCCTTGCATGAGTCTGTGCAATCACAACCACTCAGCTCTCCCCTCTTCCCAGAGCCAAGCAAGGCTCTGAAGTGCTTTCACTAAGATCAATAAAAAGGCCGGGCCTGTGGTGCCGAGACAGTTCCAGCACAGCCCCAACTACATTTCCACTGTTTTTCCTACCAGGGGGTTAAACAAATGAATAGCATAAAGGATTTAGGGCTCCTCTATTTCCTTCCCCATAGCTGAACTGCATCCACCCCCCATCCAAAAGTATGTGGATTTTCTTTCATCACTGTAGAAATTTTTAGAGATCAATAGAGCTTCACTCTCTCCTAGTTTCTTCTAAAATGGTTTTAAATCTTTAATTACCTGAATAATTCCTGCTGGTTTGCATGAACATTAGCTCAGGAATTGTTTGTAATTCCCCAGTGTTGTGGAAGAAATATTTTAAAAGCATTACCTGTACTCAAGAAATTCTCCCCCATTTCTCTTTTACAAGGGGTTCGTTCTTGTTACTTGTGTTAAAGCCTGCCTATGAAACAGCTGTTTGTTTTTAGACCTTTAATCCCTTTGTAAAAGTGCCTGTTATGAGATATTACAATGCCACAGAGAGGAGAAAGAAAAAAAAGGCATGAAAAAAAAAGAGGAATTTTTAGAGCCAACCAGCCAAATACAATATGTGGCCAGACAGAATCAGAAGCACTGGCTGCAGTACAAACCCAAGAGGCATCAGACAAACCGCCCCAGCCTCAACGGTAACGATTCACCAGCAAAAGGAATGTAGAAAACAAAATGGGGGGAAGACACCCCCCCTTCCTCCTCTGCCTTTCCCCTGAAAGACTATCTGACATGGCTGATGACTCCGGTGTATGCAAATGTGCCACTTCTGGAAGGGCAAATAAGGACTTGCTGGACAGGAAGTTCTGCCTTCAGTGTCGTGCCTGCCTGTCCCTGCGCAGGCAGGCCTCATGAGAAGTGATGCTTAAATACTATGGGTTAGAGCAGGGGAACTCCCCATCTCAGCCTTTTCATACATGTGCTGAGCTCCTTTGTAAAATCACTGTGATTTCTATCAGCCTTGATGCACAGCATCAGGTACCAATGGCTGGAAACCTTCTTCCAACATCTAGCTGATGCGTGCTCACAGCCAGCCTGTGCTCATCTGTCCTGTGTCTGATTTGTCCTTCCACATCTTCCCTCTCAGATGTGTTTATAGGGGACAGTCCCACCTCTGCCTTTACTGGGCTGCCTAAAAGAGCTCTGACAGTGGCTGGCTTGCAAAGAATTCCTTGTCCTGATGTCCAAACCCATATCACATCCCACCATTAGCTGAGATGTAGCATACGTGTAGCATCGACTGGATATTAGGAAAAATTTCCTCACTGAAAGGATTGTCAAGCCCTGGAACAGTATGCCCAGGGAAGTGGTGGAGTCCCCATCCCTGAAGGCATTTAAAAGACATGTAGATATGGTGCTGAGAGATATGGTCTAGTGGTGAACTTGGCAGTGCTGGGTTATCAGTCAGGATGAATGATCTTAAGGGTCTTTTCTAACATAAATGATTCTATGATTCTATAGCCTGGAAGAACTCCACTGGTTTTGTACACCCTGGTACCCAAGGAGCTCATAACCCACTTTCTTCTCCCTGCTGCTCAGAGTCCTTAAAAAAACAGCATGAGAGCTCAACTCAACCATCTGCCAGGAGGGTACAGCTGAAAGGTGAACTTATCTCACAGCTACTCTTCAAACCCTGCCCAAGGTCAGAATCAAAAGCTCCAGCTGCTCATGCTGGGGCAGTGATGGGGCTTACTGCCCCTGCCTGTCTCCAGGCTGGAGGCTACTGCCTTGTGTGGTCTTGGCAGAAGTAGTGGTGTGTCCCCTTCTTGGTCACCACAGAGTACAACCAACTGTACTATTACACTCTGCAGCAGCTGGTCATTTCAGCTAGTACGCCAGGTTACTGATGCAGTAGCTAGACTTCATTCTCAGGCCTTTGCCAAGGGGCACAAAAATCTTTCTGAAAGATAAGATGGACAGGCAAGTCTTCTCTTAAATCTCATGAAGGTTAGTAGGGAGGTTAAAAGCCTAGCTCACAGGGAGTTTTCCAACCTGGCTCATCCTAGCATTTGGCTTCAGACACTGAGCATTCAATTTCTGCTACAAAGTTCAGTGTCGATTCCTGCAGCTCACTGCAGCATCTCATGCTTCCATCCAGCACTCACTAGGGAGATGCAGTCCCCATGGTCCAGCGGCACAGCTTCTGGAAGGGGATATAGTTTCTGGGAGGTAAAGGGGTCACAGGGAATATCAGCATTGCCTGGTGTAGGTGTGCTCTGGAGCTAACGACAGTTTCCTTCACACCAGCCCTGCAAAACCTTTTTTCACCTACCTGAAGTATAAGCTCCTCTATCTCCAATGCTGAGTTGCACAGAATCCCATCTTTAGGGGAGCATCCATGTGTCATAGTGATAAAACTTGCTTTCAAATGACTTTTAATTGAATTTTAAATGAGCTCCTGTGTAAAGGACCACAAGCCTTGGCTGTTGGTAACTGCATGCAGAAACACAAGTAAGCTGCCAACGCACTCCTCAAATGCAGGCAGCAGCTCCAGCAGTCCTGCTCAGGTTTCCATGCTTGGAAAGAAGTTACAGAGGTGGCAGCAGCAGCTGTGACCATGTTGTCTTTAAAGCACAGGGAATGTTTTGAAAGTGATTGTGTTAAAATAA
This sequence comes from Megaceryle torquata, assembly GCA_024611175.1. Classification (NCBI taxonomy): domain Eukaryota; kingdom Metazoa; phylum Chordata; class Aves; order Coraciiformes; family Cerylidae; genus Megaceryle; species Megaceryle torquata. The sequence goes on along the minus strand of JANIJG010015163.1, from coordinate 52,175 downwards.
TAATAAAATCTTTCATGCCATCCTCTTGCTCAGCCAAACAGCTCATCCAGGCACACATCAATTGCATCTAGTAATAAAGCTGAGTTTCTACTATTGTGACCTTACCTCAAGAAGTGTAATCCCAGGTGGGCTCACAGATGAGCTTTGGAAACAAGTGGAATCACCAAAAAGCTCCCAGAATTAAAGGGACTTCAGTCAGTAAGAAAAGAGCTGAAGAAAATGGGAGGGGAGAAAAATACAGCTGGTAGATTAGACTTTGTGATCTGACCCACTTGAGGCACAAAGGACATTGAACAGAACTGAAACTCAAATTTAATGAAGTCAAGGGACAGAAAACCTATGTGTAATTTGCCTACAAGATTCCCTGCCACAAAATATCACAGAGGCCAGAAGCTTGTCACCAAACGTGTGGAAATAAATACTTATATACACACCTACACACACACATGCATATATATGCATATACATATGGTCTCTTAGGGCTGGAAAGGACACCACTATTCAGTCTTTTTCCCAACTCCAAGACAGGATCAAATACATGTTGGTATTTTCTGACAGATGTTTGTCTAGACCTGTTTTTAACAGAGAATATCCCACGTCCCCAGGCAATTTATTCCAACACTTCCTTTTCTTCCTCAGCTTTATACACACACACACATGTATATTTATCTCAGAAGATGAGCGGAGCAGTCTCTGATGACTTGCACATCAAAAGGCTTGTTAACTCATTTCTCATGGCAAAATCTTTATTGCAAATAATGTATGAGCCCGAAAGATCCCAACCTGACCTGAGATGACAGACTGAGCTTGGGGGACCTGCAGATGGAGTAAGGGGGGGCAAGTGGGAAAATGGGGAAATTCCTTCCTTTCCTTTATTAAACCATCAGATACGGTCTGCTGATAAAAGAGAGAACAACTTTTGAATATTCTATTTTTAGACTAAAACATTAAGTTCTTCTGGTTTTGGTAAAATAAATATGCTTTTGGCTTCCTCAGCAGCCACCTGGGAAGAGATGCTGTCCTGTCAAACTTAAGTAAGGCAAAGGAGGGGATGAGGAATGAGGCTGCACAGCTGGAATATGCAAATGGCAGGATGGAGAGTAGCACTTTCCCAGCCACCCTGGATATCTATTACCTCCACTTTTGGACTGACAATGCACCAAATGTTTCACTGCCTGGGGCCTTACAAAGCCAAACAGCTTTTTTAGCTGAAAGCACTAATGTAGAAAGGCAATTGGGAATTAATTATTTAATGTGGTTCTCATTGGTAGAAAGCTTCCACCTCTCCTGCATCTCAGCTACCATTATACATATGTTGCTTTCTTCAAACTACAGTGATTAGAGAGCAGAGGGAAATTATGGCTAAATCCCATTCCCACTCACAATGAACTCCATTTAAATTGACAGATTTGCACTCAATAACTAAGTGCACAGTTTAGCCCCGTGCTAGAAAAACATTATTTGTAACAAAAACCATAGATCTCAGCACCTCCACCTCTGAAAATAAGGCATCTCATACCTCTGCTCCCAAACCCTCTCTTTGACAGGCAGTGGAAGACTATTCCTATTTAAAAATTAAAATCCACACAAGTAGCCCTATTAGTAGGAAATTGGAATGAGTTCCCATTAGTAGGGCTGTTCGGATGCCTCACTGGAGCAGGCAGAAAGGTATATCCTGAATCTACACCACATCTTGATTCAGGTCCAGCTTCTCCAAGATTCTCAAGATAAGCATCTATTTCATTTGGAGCCTTTTTAGTGTTGACCTGCGTAGAAGCAAACGTCCTTTTGAAGATCTCTCTGCAACAGCTGCATGCCAGAAACTCCCATCCAAATTACTTGAAGAGCTTAAGAATCAGGCCCCATGTATTTAAAAACCAGAGTTTGCAAAATAAGATTCTGCAGCAGGGTTGAGAAGAGGCATGGTCTTACACTGTCAGCTGTCAGAAATGGGAAAATGGTGATTTCTTCCCCACATTCACCACCTCTGGAATTGTTCAGGATGAAGCCCTGACAGGAACCTACTGAAATTTAACGTAGTGAATTACACCGGGAATGAGTTTAATGCAATGTGTTGTATATTTCCAAGCGCAGAAAAGATTTTGTTTGGTTTTTGGGGGGTTGGGGGAGGGGGGGGGGTTGGCTCTTCACATGAAAGAAATATGACTGTACAGATGTGCTTTTCTAAGATCCAGTGGCATGAAACCTGAAATACCCCAACAAGATTCGGGAACGGGAAGTTTTAATCACCATGGAAGCACGACACTTTTGAAGGTCTATGAAATCATATACCCAGGTCTGAGAAGGGTAAACTTATCCATCTGGGCAGATCTGCTGATAAAGAGAGACAACTCATTTTCTCCTGGAAAACTGCATTATATATTGTTTGAAAAAAATAATCAGCAATTAGAGACAGATTTATACTGGAAAGAAAAAGGAGGGGAAAAAACCAAAACAGTTCAGGGAGAGATGTTCTGTAAGGGCAAAGGAAAGGCAGCATGAAAGTATTCCCTTCATTTTAGTGATCCCCTGAAAATTCAGGAGGCAAAAGAGAAGATGGGCTGAGCCTATCTCAGAGCCAGACAAAGCGAGGCTGGAAACGATGGAGGCATATGGAGACCCACCCAGGGTGCAGACAGAGAGGAGGACCCCCAGACCTCGGCTTACGCAAGGTGACCTTTCCCCTCTCTAAAATTTCAAAGCTGGCGTTGCCGGCACTGAACAGACTGTGTGCCATATGTAACATGACCTCAGCTCTGCTCTGCCAAGCCACTGATGGCATCACTAATGAGAGGTGAAAGGTCCCTTTCTTGCAGCTCTCTCAGAAACCCATCAAGGTGGTAAGCATGGGATGGGCCCCTCGATCCCTTATCCCTGCAGGCAGGCACCCGTTCACTGCCCTGCTGCAGGGCCTGGCCACCCTCCCAAAATCGCACACACTTCCACCCAAGGGGTTCATGGTGCCTCTTTCCTTGGCCCAACCGCAACCAGCACAGTCCCCCTGCAATGAAAATATTTGTTCAGTGCCCAAATGCAAAGCGGATAGGCAAACAGAGCCCTGTATGTAAATCCTGTCTCTGGTCCCTCACTGACACCCTACCAACCCCCTCAAATCAACCACTGCACTCCCTTCCTTTTTTTTTTTTTTTTTTCTGAAAAAATAGGGCAGTTGAGGGCTGGTTTTTGCAGGTTTCTTGGTGTCCAATGCCCCCCTGCCCCAGACATCACCTAAGGAAGGAACCTGCTCACACCCGCTCCTGAGCACGAGTGGGTATCACTGATGGAATCAGGTAGTGAGAGCGTGGATGGGATGTGGACATGAGTGGTATGTGCACACAGGGCTGTGGGAGTGCTCAAAAGGCTCAGTGTGCACACACAACGTCCCCATATGAGTGGGTGTGTGTGCATGGGTGCATGCCACCATGTGAGTGGGTGTGTGCACATAGGTGTATGTCCACAACAGCAGGTGTGCGTGCACGGGGATGGGCATGGGCACAGGGGTGTGCAGACAGGGATGTGTATGGCTACACAAGGGACTGAGCACACTAGTGTCTGTACACACACGGGAGTCGATGTGTACATTACTGGGTGAGTGTGTGCACATGTAGGTGGGGGGTGCCCA
>JANIJG010015163.1:13668-48453 GCA_024611175.1 Megaceryle torquata | reverse complement strand
ACGGGTGGGTGTTGTGGTGTGTGTATAGTGTGGATGCAGGTGGGGTTGCAGTGTCCCTGCACTCCCGGTTCCCGGTGCCACTGCCCCGGAGCTCCCGCCGCCCATCCACCCCGCGGCTCCCAGCTGCGTGCACCGCCCAGACTTCCGCGGATGGCCCCTCCGCGCCTGCGCCGTGTCCCGCGTGGGCTGCACGGTGCCCCGCGGCCGGCTCCCGCTGTCCCGGGGAGGGCCGGGCTCCGCCGGCCGCGCGGGAGCAGGCACCGCAGGCGCGGAACGGACGCGCACCGGCCCCGCGGGGCAGCCTCGACCAGGCTCACCGCGGGGAGAGGGCGTTGGAGTTTCGTTTCGGTTTTGAGAATGACTCGTTTCTGGCAATATGTGGCACTGCTGAGGTATAGCGAGGACCCACCCACGCGGTATATCTATCTTACCCGCGGCTGTTCTTCTGCCTCCCCACGTAGGGCCAAACCCGCGAGATGAAGGGCTGCTTTTAACTGTCACTGCTTTTTCTACTTGGGATTAATTTTTACATCATATCCCGGCGCAGAAAAAATAAATTATTCGTTTCAAATACTTATTCCATCCCAGTTCATTTCATTGGAGCGCAGACGAAGCTGCCCACGCGTGCTGGGCTGCGCTGGGCTATATTCCGAATGGCTGCAGAGGGGCAGCCGGGGCGTGGTTTTCTCCCCGGAGGAGCCGCACCTCGGGGGAACCTCCCAATGCGGGGAAGCAGGCAGCGATCGATCCTCCCACAGCAGCCCAGCGCCCAGTTTGTCCGCAGCCTAATCCGAGATGCACTTTTTTTTTTTTTTTTTTTTACCAGAATTTGCAATTATCATTGCCTCGGGTTACGGCAAATGCCATTATGCTGAGAAATGGGAGAAAAACAATACCGCGAAAATGGGAATCGCCTTATAAATAACGCGCTGTTGCGCGGTCCCTGCGCGCCCGCGGAGGGTCTCACCCCCACATGATGCGGGGCTCCCACCCCACGCCGCGGAGCTTTCCCCCCAGCGCGGGGGGTGCAGACGCGCCCAGTAGCACTGGAGGGGGTTGGAGAGAGGTGTGAGCGGATGGGGTGGGAAATCCCCCTTTGCGTGGGGCGACCGCAGTGCCGGGGAGAGCTGCACGCTCCGGAGGTGTGCGGATACCCGGGGGTCACGGCCCGCAGACGACCGCGAACACGCAGGGGAGATGGAGCGTAGCCGGTGCCGGCTGGAAGGCAATCCGGCAGGCTTCCGTGGAGTAAAGGAGTTAAACTCCGCCGTTGTCCTTTGATTTAGGAAATGGCTCATCCAATTCAGTTCCAGATTATTCAGGGGCAAGCTGCCTCGCTCTCTCCCTCTCTCCCCACACCAGCCCAAACATCTTGAAGTAATCAGCAGCTGAGAACGGAGACGTCCCCCTGGCATCTCAGGTTAAAGAAGGAGGTCCAGGAAAATGTGGTAGAGCCATTACAAGAAACCTGAGATGCATTCATCAGAGACTCCAATTGCCATCGCATTAGGATTGATTAGAGACCAGCAGTACCGTAATGACCCGGAAAGAGGGGCATACGGGGATTATTAATATCAGACTTCATAAAAAAAAAAAAAAAAAAAAAAAAGGAAGGAGGGAAATTTTAAAAAAACAAAAGCGCATCGCGGGGGCTGCCGCTTGTATGATGCGGGCTTACCTGAGGAGTGCAGGCACCGGCGAGTCGCACAGACGAGAATTTATCTAACTTCTGAGGAAGAAAAAGCAAACAAACATAAGAAAAGAAGAACAACCTCTGGACCCCCTGAAACCTTCCGCTCCCTTGCACGTCTTGTAACGAAACTACCAGCGCCTCCGCGGCCCCGCAGCTGGGCCAGCGACGGCTCGGGGGGACCCAGCCAGGGCCCGGCCCACTGCCGAGCTCACCCACCCGGGCCAAAGGGAACCGGTTCCTAGGCCGGCGACAGCAAGGACAAGTTAAGGAGCCTCCAAGGAGGAGCAAGGAGACCTCGGTGGCTCGTCTCCTTCTCTGTTCCCTGCGCCAAAACAAATCAGCCCCTCCTGGTCTCGGTTTAAATGTAGCTCACTGGATAATTAACTCCATCTTTCCAGCCCTGCTTTAACTGTTTATTTAGTGTCACCCCGTATTACCATCACTAGCACTTTCCTCTGAACAGGAGGAGCTGGAGGGTTTCACCTCCCAAAAGGAAATTCTTCGTAGCTTAAAAGAATCAGCATCCTGGAGGTACATTAGCGAGCAGGAAAGGGGGGGAGGACCGGGGCGAGGGGGTCCCCCGGCAAAAGCAGGAGAAAAGAGTGTGGGGAGACAAGAACAGAAAGACGTATCGGCCCTCGGAGAGGAAAAAAAAAAGAGGAAAAAAAAAAAAAAAACAACGCGTGATCACCTCTAATCCTTTGAAAAATGCCCCGGTAAGTGCGCGAAGAAAGAGCCCTTTGTGCCCTGGCGATCGCCCGAACCAGGGCCACGCCGGGAAGGCCTGATCTTGCCCCTCGCCCAGCCGGCCCGGCCCGGCCCGGCCCGGCCCGGCCCTCCTCTCCTCCGGCAGCCCCGGCCCGGTCTGACCCCGCTTGTTGCGGGGGACCCGGGGCGCGGGGTGGGAGGACAGGGGACCGGGCAGGGACACGGCCCCCGCCCCGCGGACACCGGCTTTGTTTTTACAGGTGTCTGAAGGGTAATTTACTAACAAGTAATTAAAGGTTGCGCCAGTTTGCAAGGCGCGTCGGGCCAAAGGCTCCTGCAAGAGAAGAGCGATGCATATGGAGAGGGTGTTATTCTTCCTCATTAAAAAATAGAATAATAAAGGAGGGGGGAAAGAGGGAGAGAAAGCAAATACAAATCCTGTATTGTTTAGGAATAAGCTGGCTGTCTCCCCTGCGCCCCGCATTCGGCAGGGAAGGCAGCGCGGATCCGGTATCACGTTGCAGATCCTCACTGGAGATAACGAAATGCGATCTATTTTTCAGAACAGCAAGTGGATGGGAAAGGAGCCCTCTACAACACAAACCTCATTGACTTAATGGGTCGGTTTTGGATTTCGCCTTCGAAAGGTTCGGCAGCGTTGTGTTACCCTCCGCCGGCTCCCAGCCTCCAGCCCCGGTTACCGTCGCGCCGACACGGGGCTCCGAAAAAAAAAAAAAAAGCCTCTGATTTTATTTTGTCGCCCTATTTGTTTCCTCCAGACCCTCACAATTAAAGAAATTTTTTTTTTTTTTCAGTGGGGGAAGAGCTTTATTTCTAGGGTCGGGGGAGTCGTGTTCGGGTTCTTATTTTTGGTTTGGTTTGGTTTTCTGGCGAAATCGAGTAAAACGCTGAGCGTTGCGTGGCATCCGTCTCCATTCCCGTTCTGCGCTGTATAAAAATGCATCGAATAAAAAAAGCGAATAAATTAATTCCTCACACAAACGGAGCCGGTCGGTGCCCCGGTGAACGGGGCAAGGCGCAGAGGCCCCCGCGGCAGCGCACCGGCCACCTCTCCTCCGCGGGCACGGAGATGCCAGGCCCCGGCGGCGGGGGGGACTCCGCAGAGGTTTTGCCCAGGGTGAGCCCGCTCCTTCTCTGACGAAAAATAAAATACCGAGGAGCGGCCGGCGACAGCTCCGTGCTGTTCTGTCGTTATTCAGTTATTTGCATCTGCCTTATTTTATTTTTTGGAGCGTCTCGAAACCTTTTGTTTTGTTTTGTTTGTTTCTTTGTGTTTTTTTGTTGGGTTGTGTTTTTTTTTTTTTTTTTCTGGGTGAGTTTTAAGGACTATACGTGATGGGTTGGTTTGGGAATTCATTTACCTCTTTCCTTGATTTCAAGTGAAATGTTCCCAATTTTTAGGAAAACCAACCTCGGGCAATAATTGACATTGATACTGACCGATTCTCCTCTGCTGTGTAACTCCCAGGTAGACCCTGGCGAATCTGTCCCCAGATTGTGGGAATTTTGATGACACGGAAGAATAAAGTCCTGCTCGGAAATTGAGGGGAAGGTTCTGCACAGCTCTCAACCATCCCTGTCAGTTCCGCGCTGAGATAATTTGCTTATTCCCAACAAGAGCGGTGTTTGTTTTGGTCGGCCTTTTAAATGAGGGGGGGAAAAAAAAAAAAAAAAAAAAAAGGGAGAGAGATTGAAATGCGAGGGCAGGAGAAAATCGCTCTCATTAAAATGGCAAGGAACTTACGAACTTCCTTAAGCCCGCTTTACATTTCTCTCCTCCTCATCCTGAAGGTATAAACTCTCAAGTCCGTGATTTTCCCGAAGTGACTACTTATTAGGAAAAAAAAAACCCAAAACCTTAAAAAGGAGAGATGGGGAGCACATCTCCAGGCTGGGCAGGGCACTGATCCTCCAGGACGCGGCCGCGGGCGGCTGCGAGCCCAAGCGTTACAATTCTGCGCACTTGCTCCAGACTTTAGGGTATTAGTTGATTTTAGAGCCGAGTTTAAGGCTCCGTTCCGGTCCCCACACAGCTGCCTTGTCAATAAGGATCTGTTCCAAGCAGACATTCCTTCTGGGAGGACATTGCAGCTCTTTAAGACTTCATCTGCAACATCATAAGTACTAAAATAAAATGGCAAGGGAAAATTACCAGACACATGGTCATGGGATACAGGAGCGCACTGACTCCAGCGCACATAGTAAAGTCACTGTACAGACTGGGTGGCAGGGGCTTATTTTAAACAGCTCTGAGACGCGAAGTACATGGGAAAAACAACAGTCCGGATTTAGGAAAATATCGGGACCGGCCTTTCCCATATTGTATCGCGGGCAAGGAGCGGGTAGCGCTGGCGGCCCCGGCTTCTCCACCTCGGCCACAAACGGGCTGGTCTTAACTTTGAACGTTTAAAGTCAAATAAATCCGAATGTCTTTAGTGAAGACAAACAGGTTTTAAAGAGCCCCGCGATGGTTATTAGCACCCGCGGAGGGAACTCGTTCTTGAATCAAAAGCGTTCTGAAGGGTACTTAAAATACTGGTTTCAACTTATCTAATCAAAGATAAATACAGTCATAAAGACACCCTCTTCCCACCGCTCCCCTGCCCTTATCTCAAAGCATTGTCCTCCTCTCCCAGCCCGTCCTCGCTACTCACAATAGATTATCTTTGTTCAGGGAGCCTAATTGTTTTCTAATTTTTTTAATAGTTGCTTTTGAGAGAGTTCTGCAAATGAAGATTAGGCTAATTAATTAAATCGTCGCCGGTCGGTGCAGTTTTGCTGCCCGCAGCCTGCATGGCTTCCTCGGGGGCTCCCCCCGACCTGCCGGGACCCCACCCCCAGTCAAGAGGGGGACAGGGGGACCGCACTGGGGGGAGGAAGAGGCGCACGGGCCCCACGTATTATTTAGCTATTCACTAAAGCATTATTTATTCATCTGCAGCATTAAGGTAATTAAATACGGGATGGTTTGGCAAGGGACGGCGAGCGGGGGTGGGGGGTGCGGGACAGGAGTTTGGGGGGGAAAAACAGCGGAAGAAAGACGGACAAACTCCTCCAGGAGCGGCTTCCCCAGGGATGCGCCCGGCGGGTGCCGGCGGCGGGGGGAGCCGCCGGGGCCGGGGCCGCACCCGCGCAGCCGCGGCGGCGACCGAGGCCGGGGCTGGGTCCCCGCCGTCAGGCCCCGCCCGCCCGTGCTGAGGCTCTGCCCGCCGGGCCGGGCTGGGCTGGGCTGGGCTGTGCCGGGCTGGGCCGGGCCGGGCCGGGCCCGCCGCGGCGGGGGCCGAGCCGCGGGCGCCCAATCAGCGCGGCGCGGGGGCTCGGGCGCTTTAAGCGCGGCGGCGGCGGAGCGGGGACAAAGTCCCCCCCGGCTCCGCGAAGAGCATCCCCGCTCGCCCGCCCTCCCGTCCGATCGATCGCCCCCGGCCGCTGCCGCGCCTCCTCGTTCTGGGGCCGGGACCGGGACCAGCACCGGGACTGGGACCGGGCCCGGCGGGCGTCTTCCCCCCGCCCCTCAGCCGCCGCGCTCCCGCGGGGTGCTCGCCGCCTCCTCCTCCTCCTGCCGACGCCGCTGCCGACGCCGCCGCCGCTGCGCTCGGCCATGTCGATGTTGCCGTCGTTTGGCTTCACGCAGGAGCAGGTCGCCTGCGTCTGCGAGGTGCTGCAGCAAGGAGGGAATCTGGAGAGGCTGGGTCGGTTCCTCTGGTCGCTGCCGGCCTGCGACCACCTGCACAAGAACGAGAGCGTCCTGAAGGCCAAGGCGGTGGTGGCCTTCCACCGCGGCAACTTCCGCGAGCTCTACAAGATCCTGGAGAGCCACCAGTTCTCCCCCCACAACCACCCCAAGCTGCAGCAGCTCTGGCTGAAGGCTCATTACGTGGAAGCCGAGAAACTGCGGGGCAGACCCTTGGGCGCCGTCGGCAAATACCGCGTGCGCCGAAAATTCCCTTTGCCCCGCACCATCTGGGACGGCGAGGAAACCAGTTATTGCTTCAAGGAGAAATCCCGGGGAGTGCTGCGGGAATGGTACGCCCACAACCCCTACCCGTCCCCCCGGGAGAAGCGGGAGCTGGCGGAAGCCACCGGGCTCACCACCACCCAGGTCAGCAACTGGTTCAAGAACCGGAGGCAGAGGGACCGAGCGGCGGAGGCGAAAGAAAGGTACTTGCCACCCCCACTCCCCATCCTCTCCGCCCCCCCCCGCCACCCCCTCCTTTTCTCGTCTCTCCGCCGTGCAGGGGGTGACCGGGAGCCCCGGGAGGGCGACGAGCACCCGGCGGCGGATGCGGAGGGAGCGGCAAAAAAACCTCGCTTCCTCCAAACCCCCCCCCTTTTTTTTTTTTTTTTCCTTAAACCGCGTTGCGTTTTGCCCAAGTGGGTTTTCCACCCAAGATTCACCGTATCCCCCTCCCCACTACCCAACCCCCACCTGCTCGGGAGTGGGGGGACAGCGAGCCCCTCACCGGCCTCTCCAGGCCGCTCCGCCGCCTTTGTTTGCTGCCTGATGCCCCGGGTTATACCGGGAACGATACTGTCCCAGAGCCTCCGGGGAAGCAGTCGGGATGCCGGGCTGACTATTGCCGGGAATCGGGCAGGGTAGCTCTAAAGGCCAGAGAAGGAGAAAGTTACATCCCCGGGATGGAAGGGATAGGAACTGTAGGGAGACCGGGACGGGGAGGCAATGGCCGGGACGAGCTGAGCCTCCGCCCCGCACTAAGGCCACCCCGGGCGGCGCCGCCGGCCCGGCGAAAGAGACGGACACGGAAGGCATTCCCCCAATTTTTGTATCTTTCGGCAACCTCCCCACCGAGCCTCCTAGAGAAAATCCCTTACCCTGTTATGCTCTAGGACAAGCTTTCATTTTTAATTAAAAAGAGAAAAATCGCTCCCCCAAAATCCCCCCCCCCCCGACTTTTTCTCCTAACCGAAATTACGGGACTGTGCGACGTACACCCATTTGCAAGAGGGTAAAAAGAAATGGGGACGACCCGTTATGAAAATGTTAGGCGCTTTTCTTTTCCTTATTTTTTTTTTTCCTTTTTTTTTCCTTTTTTTTTTTTTTTCCGGGGAGAGGCATCAGCTTCCACGATGAAATGAAGCTCAAAGGATTTACTGGGGGCCTTAGCCCAGCGCCCACCCCCGGCACCTCCCGCCCGCCGTAACATCCCCGTTGCGGGGCTGTGTTTTTTTTTTTTCCTTTCCGCAGGGAGAACACGGAAAACAACAACGCGGCCACCAACAAACCGAACCAACTCTCGCCTCTGGATGGGAGCAAACCCCTCATGTCCAGCTCCGAGGAAGAATTTTCTCCTCCCCAAAGCCCGGCTCAGAACTCGGTCCTGCTCTTGCAGGGGAACCTCAGCCACGCCAGGAGCTCCGGCTACTCCCTGAGCGGCTTAGCCGCATCCCAGACCCCTCACAGCCTCCAAGGCCACCAGCTCCAGGACTCGCTGCTGGGACCCCTCACGTCCAGCCTGGTGGATCTGGGATCCTAAAGGCCCGAGGCGGGCGGCCGGAGGATCGGGAGAGGAGGTTCTGCTCGGGGACAGAGGCTCTGGTTGTACATAGAGGACAGCACCCGGTTTTACAGCTCACCCGCTGATTCTTGACAAGACTCTCGTCTCTTTTCACATAACCCCATGTCGGCTTCTGATCCAGTTCCCCCTCAGCGTCTCCCACTTTCATCATGATTTTTTTTTTTCCACGTAGCCAAACACAGATTGCGGCAGAAACCCTCAGCCCTTCGAGTTCAAACGAGATGGTCCCAACGGGAATTACAAAAAGAAACCCAAGAAAAAAACTAAACAAAAACCCCATCCTCAAAACCCAACCCCAGATGGATCCGATTCCACCCAAATAAACCCCAGCTTCATAGGTGCGAAGGGGCCGGGGCGGCCGGCTCATCTCTGCTGCTGCCTGGTCAGGACCCGCGGGGCTGGCGAGGAGCTGGTTCGGAGGCGGGGGGAGCGAACCGCTGTACCCACTGTTGGAGCGGGAGGAGGGACGGGAGGTTACGTTTACATTTTTCATATTTAGCCTTACCAGAAGGATTTCGATGTAGTTTAAATTAAAAAAAAAAAAAAAAAAAAGAAAAAAGGAAAAAAAGAAAAAAAAAAAAAACTGCAGTATTAGAGTTTTAACAAGTGCCTGTCTTAACGCGGCCGTGCGTGGCAGTTAGCGAGCGAGCTGCGGTGAGCCCGGGCACCCCGGCTTTCTTCTCCTCGGTGGTGAAATGCATCGATGTGTCTCAAAATTAGGATAATAATAATAGTAATAAAAGTCGACGGTCGTTTCCTTCTGAACGAGTGTTCCTCACGCTGCCCCGCCAGCTCTACGTTGTCTTCTCCCGCCCGTTCCCGCTCACCGCCTTCCTCCTTCGGCCCGCGGACGACGCTGGCTGTCTCGAGTATTTGTTACCAAAAATCGCATGTGCTTTCAGGTTTATTTTCTATTGTACCTAAACAGTCTAAATTAAACAACGCTGATGGCAGAACACCCAGACTGCGCTTTTCTTTGCAGGGGCGAGGCCGTGTCTCCCTGCCCTCCGCTTACCCCCCCCCGCCCCCGATGGGCTGCATCGGTGGCGCTTCGTGGCGATCCAGTGCCTTCGTAACCGAGGAAAGAAGGAAGGGCAGAGGCGAACCCCCTCGGAACAACTTCTTGCTTGGGGTGGCCCCGTGGAAGCCGGACGCCCGGTCGGGAGGGAGCGTCTTGTTCCCCGCTGCCCGCTCCGTCGGGGCCTCGCTGGTGCCGGTTCCCCCTGTTAGCGTTTTGCATCATTAAGTGCGTGTTTATTTAAGTCGCTGCCGTGTTTGTTCTCGGGGTCTTGGGCCATGGAGAAATGTCACCCTCTGCAGGAGGGTCTTGCCGGACCGGAGCGCTTCGCGTCCCTCCCGTTCGCTTCCCAACCGCTCTCGCCGCCCTCGGCACCCAGCCACGCTCCAAGGCCCGCCGCGGCCCTCTCCCCTCCTCCCCCCCCGCGCCGGGCCGGGCCGGCAGATCCATCCCCCTCTTCGTGCTCCTCGGCTCCGGCTGCGAGGGAGCCGCGGGCCCGCTGTACAGGCTACTGAGGCGGTTTCGCCCCGGCCTGGCACCGGCCACCCTCTCGGGGTGCCTGGCCCAGGTCCCACTGAGCTTCCTGCGCCCCCGACCCTTTAGAACGGGGGCATGACCAAGGCAGTGGGGGACCCCTGCACACCGGACGGTACCCAACGCAACTCCGTGGGAGCAGGGCGGAGGGTACAAATCCCGCGCTTGGCTGCGCGAGTTGCCCGTGTGGGCACGCATCTGCGCGCAGCCACGACTGCGGCGAAGTCGGGACAAAACCCGATATCCGGGGAGAGCACGGAGTCCCCCTCCGGGAGCAGCGACCTCGGCCCCAGCAGCCTGTCTGTGACGGAAAGAGACGGTCCATGTCCCCCAGTCCCCCCCGGGGGACCCTTCATCCAGCCCGACCGTCTTCCGCCTTGAAGCAGCGCAGCCCCCTCCAGTCCCTCGGGCAGGAAGAGGGGAACCCCCAGCGAAACGAGGGAGGTTTTTAGAATGAGCAGCAGCGAGCTTTACACCCCGAGGGTGGATAAACTCCAGCTCCGTTTTTTTTCCAAGCCACGGTCTCGATGAAGAGGAAGGATAAATATTGCCTGGGGGTTCAGCCCTGCGCGGCAGGAAAGCCAAGCAGGGACTCACAAACCAAGGGTTATTTTCAAAGCAAACAGCCCAAGCAGCAGCAGGGCTGACTTTCGGCAGGGGTGGGGGGAACCACCAGGGAGTGTGCCCCTCGCCCAAACCTCCCCTTCCCCAGCGCAAACCTAGGGGCCGGAGCTGAAGACATGCCTTACGGCTGCGGAGCGGGACCGCGCAGCACCGCGCAAGACGTGCCCTACCTCTCCTCCTGGCCGCCCATGCCCCGACCTTCCATTTCCCTAACAGGGACGAGGCTGTCAACAAGCAGAGGGTGGCAAGGAGGGATGGAGGATGCTGAGGGCCCCCACTGGAAATAACCTTATAGGCTGGCGAAGGGGCCGGCGAGCAGGTAGGACCAGGGAGGCCCTGGAACTGAGCCAGCGCAGGTTGCTGAGCTCTCCACAATTAAGCTTGACCTCGCAGCAAGCTTTTCACAGCAAAGTCAGCCTGGGGAGGTAGCCCGGGGCTGTTTCTCACCTCGATGTGCTTTCTTTTTCCACCACCAGGAAGGAGTTAATTCACGCCCCAGGCCCCCGCTTCTGCTCCCCCCCACCCCCCCCACCCCGGACAGATTTCACACTGTGTCCAGGTCAGCCAAAAAAAGGGGAGGAAATGGAGAACAGTGGAATGATTAATTCTACCTGCTTTTCCCATGAGTGATCACCTGTTTTCGGGGTCATGAATAGCAGGTAGCTCTCTCCGTCTCCAGCTCTCAGAGGCTCATTTGTTTGGTGACAGCTGAGTGACAAGACCTGAAATCCGAGCCCTCAACTTTGCCTGATGTGTGGATAAAACCCTGGATGTTCCCTCAAACATTTCAGGAAATGAAAGTTGTAACGCGATCCCTTGTGCGCCCACATCTCCCCCAGCAACACACAAAAGCTCAAAGGAACCTTCTCGGATTAAATTCAGCCTGGAGAGGATGGAAGGAAAATGGAGAGCAGGCTGAGAAAGCTGGAACTGGCAGGCTTTTCTTCAGCACTTATTGGAAATGTCTGTCCAAAGCAGGGATTTAGAAAGGTCACCTCCACCGTAAGCACCTCTTCCTCCGGCGCAGTCAGACAGGCAGCCTGCTTCTGCCCAGCCCACCTCCACGCTGGGGGCAGCCGGAGAGGGGTGGAGGTTATGCTTAGAGCCCCGGAGCAGGAAATTCAGTGTATAAAAACAAATGCCCAAGGAGAAAGCCAGCCACAGCCCCCCCCCCCCCCCCTTTCATTTCCCAGGTCACATTGAGCCAGCGTTGTCCCATGTATGAGCTGCACGCCTGCTCTACCCCTGCCCTGCTGCCAGCTCCTGCCCAGCTCTCCTTCCTTGCTATCCCTCAGCTCTGCAGAGGGGCAGGTACAGCCCCTCTCTCAGCCCCCACAGCCCTGGGCCATGTGCTGGCAAATTCTGCACAGAGGCCCGTGGTCAGGAGTAGATGCTTGCTCAGCCCAGGGTTTGAAAGACAACATTTCCAGGCCTGGCTCCCTAAAGCTGCCAGAAACCTGGAGCCACAATGTGGTCAGGAGAACTTTGTGTCCTGTATCTCTGCAAAGCAGGCCTGCTCAGCCAGATGCTGGAGCTTTGTTTTGAGTGCGCAGGTTTGGAAATGTCGGCAGCTAGAAGAAGGCAGGGTGTGTGGTATAGGCAGGATTGGGCCAAGGCATCCGGCCTCCCTCCCTCCCAGGTAGATGGTTTTATCAAGCTGCCTGTCACTAGACAGCCAGGGTCTGCTTGCGCTGTTATCCAGCCTGAAGATAAAGTGCTATTTAACAATTGTTTAACTATTATTGAAGTGCTTTGGACTCTGCAGACCTGTAAATAAAACAACACATTCTCCAAGATAACTTTTCACCTCTTCTCCTTTAGTCTTGCTTCTCCCTTACTCCTTTTCTCCATTGAGCAGCTCATGGACACTGCACAGGCAGAGGTGGAAACCTCCCTGTCTGCCTGCCCAGCATGCTTCACAGTCGGCAAATTTGCATCCAAGGAAGAGCTTGCTATGGGGTCACACTGCTGGGTGTCTGTAATAGGCAGGTACTTTAACCTACCCACTGCATGCAGATGTCATTAAGAGAAGCATAAGCAGTAAATGTAGAGCCAACACAGTGCTGACCTGCCTGCCATGATCTATCTTCAGGGGTGGATTTTGCTGTTCCTGCTGGGGCTAAGACATCAGGTTTTCTGAGGGCGACAGATGCTGTGTGGGGAGAGCAGAGGTGGTAGAGGCCGGATCTACAGAAGCTTTGGTTCAGGTCAAGTGTGCAAAGTAACCCGAGACACCATCATCTTTCCCGACTGGACATTTTAAATATGGAAACAGAGGACAATTTGCTTTAATCTTCAGGCAGACAGAGCAAGTTACCAGTCTTCCCAGGGATTATCAGAACCCACCCCAACAGCAGCATGATGCTGTCTGGAAAGAGAGCACCAAGATGAACCCCCACCCTGTGCCACCCCATCCTTCCTTCTGACTGGACTTGTTGTGAAGAACAGGAACATTTCCTCTCTCCACATGGTTTCTAGCATTTGCTCCCACCTCTCCAAATTTTAAACAGAGGTCTAATTTTCTCCGAAGCATATAATCCTAATCCTAATAATGAGGTTAAAGAGGCAGGTTTAGTTAAATTACAATTTCCTGTTTTCACTTGTCCAGTGCTTTCAGCAAATTGCCTCTGTGGGCAGAGGAACTCCTTCCCACCTCTGCCTCAGCTTCTCATCCATAGCTTAATTCTACAGAGATCAGGGTTGCTCTGGTAGAGTCCCGTACCTGCTCAGACTCAGATGGCTTTCAGCCGCAACAGAATAGTTACAGAAGATCCTCGTGCCTGCTTCTCAGGATACAAGAAAGGAGAAAACCTCATATTTTTCTGACTTTAGGATGGAAAATCTTTTAAGCTAAGAGCTGGAACATGTATCAACCCTGTTTTACAAGAGGGGAAACTGAGACCTGGGGAGATGACAGACCTGCTGAAGGTCAGAGCAAGGGCAGATGATGAAGCAGGGAGGGTGGCTGCCCTGCACTGGCGGCTGCTGATCCATGTGCCCACGCTGCCTCCCTTTATAGTCCCCATAATAAGTCGCCACAGCTTATCATTATGTAATGCAATATTCCTAATAATACAAGACAAAACCAATTGACTAAAAAACAATGCCAAATGAGGCTTGTGGCTAACACTCCCTGAAGAAATTGTCTCTTTTCTAGAACTGAAAAAAAAAAAAAAAACAACCCAAGCAAATTAGAAACAATTGAAAAATGAAATCACATCTGCAAACCATCAGGACGCTTCTCCTGAGCGCCGAAGGGTGCCTGTCCCCCACCACCACTCCCACTGCCTGGTACAGGGCGGTGGGTATCACTGGGACCTACGGCACTGCTCATGTGGGCATTTTGCAGCAGTGCCAGGTCTATGAACAAGTATGGCCTTAGTGTTTGCTTCATTCAACAGAAGGGTTATGTCACTCTAAGACAAATCAGTTATATTTAGGGAATTAAGATCTTTGTGTGCCTGGAGCCAGCAGGGAGGCAGGGAGAGAAAGAGTGCAAGAGGGAGGGAGCACAAGCTTAAAAACTACTGTTCCCTTCCTGGGAGCCCTGCGGGTCTGGGCAGAGGTGCTGTCATGAAGAAAATGCAGAACTTGCCCAAGCACTTGGCCACAGGCTGCTTGGTTCCCCATAGCTAGAGGCTGCCTTCTGCCCCACCTCAGCAGAGCTTCACCTACATCACTCCTCTGCAGGAGCAGAACCAAAGTGAGCAGAAGCCAGGAGCAGTGTGTGGGCTCAGCAGCATTCAGCTGCAGGGGACACTTCTATCCCCTGGTGTGGTGGCTTCCGACCCACACAGGACTGTTGGTGGTTTGTGCCACATGCCCTTTGCAGCAGAGCTGAGGTGGGGATGCCCTGGCATGTAGCTGTTGGGTGCATGGTGGGGGAAGGCACGCAGTGGTTTTACACTGCTGGGATGGCTCTGTCTGGGACATGCATCACTGCTGTTCTCACGGCCGGGGGACGTGCTGAGGCTTGAGGAAGGTATCTCTGTTGGCAAAAGTACCCCTCAAGCCAATGTCCTGAAGGCCCAGGAGGTGCTTAATTGGGAGGTGGGATTATTTATCGGGAGGAAGAGCACAGGCAAAGAGTGTGGGGGCCCTGGAACTGTGCTGTCCCTAAGACACATGCTGCCTAATGAAGTGGACAGACTCAGCGCAACATGTTGTCCAAGAAGCTGATGCTGCCCTGGGCTGTACCATTCTCATCTATTATCTTTGTGTGCAGAATCTGCTTCTGAGGCCTCAAGGTCCAAAGGGCGACTTGGATGAGGTTCAAAGACCTCTACAGGGGCAAAGGCAAAGCAGGACACGGGGAAGGGGAGATGCAGGCTGCTTGCTTGGAGACTCCCACTCCTGCTCTACCTCTGATCTCCTTACCTATGGACAGGGCCTGGCCTGGAAGGGACCTTGAGAAAAGGAGCTTTGTAACTCTGCTTCTAGTCTGTTAGCTGTCACCAGTCCCCATGTCCCCATGGGTGGTGGGGGAGAGAGGTGTGGCCAAACCACATGTAATGATCATGGTGAGGATGGTCAGCAGATGGTCATTCTGCCCCCCCCGCCCTGGCCTGCACCCACTCATGGCCTAATTCAAGCCTAAAAGAGAGGTGTACATTTCAGCAGGAAGGAGAATCAATCCTCTACAAAGCCTGTGATGACTTTCTGGGACATGTTTAGCAGGCTTGATCTGAGCCCATGGCACACCAGACATCCAACCGTTTCTTAAGAGTGGTCCCTTCTGGTTTATGGATGTTTCACATTTGTTAAACTATCCTAGAGGAGGGAAGAAGTGATGTTACATGATCTGATGGCATCAGGACAAGGGAGATTTCTGAAAGTTCTCTAAACCAGGAGGAGAGAAAAAAAGGAGAGCTGGTACCTGAAAGCTGCAAATAGGATTGAGACAATAGGTTTTCTCACACAAAAAGTAATTTGACATCTCGGAAGTTCAACATGCACACAGTGGCTCCCACACCACTTCAGGGTTAACTTCAAACCTAACACATTTTCCTAAAGACACTCTTTGACTTGCATGGTGACTTTTTGTGTCAGGTCCCAGTAACGTACCAGAGTCCCAGCATGGAGGTTGCATGGGTGCACTCAGTCCCTGCCACCCTGTCCCCTTGAGCAGCACATGAGAGGACTAGTCTGAGAGAGGAGCATCGAGCAGCACAGGGTGGGATCCCCACATCAGCACCAGCTGCAGCACTTGCTGTCCTCAAGTGCCTGAGTCTCTGGGTCTGCACCTTCCGATGCTCCTCTGGGTGATGTTTTGGGGGCTTTGCTTTGCTAAGGATGCCTCTCTGTCCTCAGTCCCCTCTCCTGCCAAGGTTACGTAGCCACAGCTATTTGCTGATGGCCTCCGCGGAAACCATATATCCTGCCTTTGCAATCGGAGACAAGGTGCCCACGCAGTTGCCAGATTTGAAAGAAGAGCTGGCAGGAGAGGAAGAGGCCAAAATGGGTGTGCTGAAGGAGTTGGGAATCACATCCATCCCAAACTGGGGCCTGTCCCATCCTTGCCCAGAGAAGAACCGTAGTGAGATGGGGACAAAAAAGCCTTATTTGCAAGAAATCTCTCAAGTCAACATGCAAGTGGCCGAGGACTGAGGTCGGATTTAAATTGAGCCTCCTGCCCAGTGATCCATGAGGAAGGCTCGGCTGCTCAAACAATGAGCGGGGAAAGAAAGCTGAAATGATGGTCACCAGGAGAACCTGAAACCCGCGGTGGGGAAAACAAATAAATACAGCGAGCAGAGCCTTCCCTATCCCAGCTGAGGCAATCTGTGCTTATGCAACCCTACCCCGAGGCTCCCTATCTTTGTGTACAATCTGGGCTGATAAGATTGTTCTCTGCTGAAAATCAAAACCACAGGGATTCCAGGCGGCTCAGCCGGAGTCAGATTGTCCACCTGAACACCAGGGCACTTTCATGTGGAAAAATAATCGCACGGTTATTTTGCTGAAGTAAGGAGAGGGAGAGAGACGGGGCCCTTGGCTGGTTTGGAGAACACGGGCGCAGCACTGGCTGCAGGCAGCATGGCAGGGTTGCCAGTGAAGGGCACCATCCCAAGGGCGAGATGTACCCATGGGGCAATGATTGTTGCCTGAAGCTTTGCCACAGAATAACAATGGGCTCTTGCCCAAAGCTGCCTTTTTTTTTTTTTTTTTTTTTTTTTTTTGTGAAAACTCCTTCTTTTGGGGCCCAGGGACTTGCAAAAAGCCCACAAAAAAAAGAGAGTCAGGTGGGTGATAGTGGGAGGAGTCATTGCCAGCAAGACATAGGACATTTTTGACATTGTTTGGGTAGAGAGCATATGATCATATCTATACTGAATGGGAGACAGAATACATAAACATATCCTATACATATACATGGATACAGAGAGATAAATACTCTTGTTAGAGCCACTGTGTAGAACAATTTGCCTGATAAACCGTTCCCATGATGTGCAGCATCAGATCCATGTTTGCAGTTAGAAAGTAGACATTGCTTTTTTTTGTGCGTGTGTCTTTTGTAGTTCCAAAAGTTGTGTTTGCTTGGCTGATCAGATCCTCTCTGCTCTGAATCAGAGCAGACCTTCTCTCAAGACAAAACTTACTACCAAATCCTATCCAGAAAAAAGAAAAAAAAAAAAAAAAGTTATTTGGGAAAAGATATCAGCAAGGGACTGTTTGATGGTGCTGGAGGTGAAACCTCCTTCCACTGACATGGGAAGGGGTTGGTCAGATCCTGCATCCTGTAGCAGAAGCAGAAGTGTAAACACCCACCTGAAACAGCTTTTGTGTTTATTTGGTGCATTTAGCACCAAGTACTGACTGTGAGTTTTAAATGCTGCTGAGCAAATATGTAGAGGGGAAATATTCACTGGGGCATTGGCAGAGATAGGCTGGGGAGCTGTGGTGTCGTCCCCCCCCAGCTCCCTGAACCAGGGACAAACAGACCCCAGTGAAAGGCAGTTGTGAGCACTACAGCTACTCGTAAAGCTCTTGCTCAGTTGTTGCAGCTTCACACTTGGCATTTTCACGGGGAACTTGTGGCTAGTTTTCTGTCTCTCTGATGCAGGAAAAACCATGTGAGCAAGAAGGGATTAGCTCAAACGGGGTCCAGCAACCTGGGCAAGCTGGTCTGGACAACTGCTGGTGTCACCTCGACAGATCTTCTTGGTTAAAAACAATCACTGCTCCCCCTGCTCTAACATCCTTCCCCATCTCTCATGTCGCTCCAGCTATAGCAATCCTGCTATCACTTGTGATGATGCCTGATTAAAAAAGAAATCTGTGTAAAACTGTCTTTGCAGATGGAATATATCCTTTTAATCTTGCACCGTGTTTCCCATAGCCACCATCAGCCCACGGACCATTGGGCAGGAAACACTGTGCACATACACAGAGACACACAAAGACTTACACAGTTATTTGTGTGACTATGACAAGAAATGAAGTCCTATAGTTCTGTCCATGGACGATACATCCTGCAGCAACCATCCTTCTCCAGGGCTTGGTGTTCCTGGCAAAGCTTATGTGAAATGAAATTGACTATAATTTTCTAAAATTCCTTAATCCTGCTTATTTTCTCCCTTTCCCCGAGAGATCGGAAGCCACAGTGGTCTTCTCAAGCCCACCCACTAATTACAAGACATGAGCTCAACCAACTGCTGGCCAGAAACAACATCACAGGACCAAACACCACTAACCAACGCAGCTCATATTTTTGACTGAGCACTCACAGCAAATGGCTTGAAAGCAAGTCACAAAATGCTTGGCAATAATACACCAGCCAAATCAAAGGAAGAAAGAAGGAAAATATCCTTTTTTCCTTCCTCCTGCTGCAATCCTGACTTCCCCTGGGCCATTGACCAGCCGCTCTGATGTCTGAGTCCTGTTTGTCTCTCTCACCCCAGGATGCTCTTTTAGATCTCTCTCTTCTCTAATTCAGCTGCCAGTTTTGAGGGTTGATTTTTTTTTTCCCCCCCAAATTGGAACTGATTATCTTTCAAATTTGCTTGAAAAGGTCAACCCCTTCAGCAGTGCCGGGGAGAATGGGAGTCTATAGCAAGAGAGCAGCGTTTAGCAGAAAAAATCTTCTCTCCGGAGAAATCAGATCAGACAGAGCCCCGAGGAAGTCAGGCTAAAAATAAAGCCTGAACTTGCTGAGCAGCTATAGGATGGGAACAGAGGCTATGGTGTAGTAGGTATTCCCTGTTATATTCTTAGCAGGCACAACTGGAGAGATCAGTATAAATTTACTGGCATAAATCAGTCTAGTTCATGGAAGGATGTTGATTTCTTGAAAATTCCATGTTCATACTCACAGTTTTACAGCAACTCAGGTTCCTTCTATAAATCCCTCTGGTTTGCAGCAGCTGGTAGTTGCACTTTGTCCAGGCTACCTTGATTTCTTGGACTGCTCACCTCCTCCTGCTTTCACTTTTGAAAACAACAGGCTCCTTCAGCTTCTTGCACCCCCAAAAAAGTGAGTAGCAAGTCACCCTGGAGTGAGGAGGAGGCTTCTCTGCACCAAACCCTCACTGAGCACAGGATTTCCCCAGACGCTCTGCTCTGAAATGGGTTAGGAATAGTGTCCCAAGCTCTTCTGCTTGGCAGCACATGAAATCATGAAAGAAAGTAGATTTAGATTAGATATTAGGAAGAAATTCTTTACTGTGAGGGTGGTGAGACACTGGAACAGGCTGCACAGAGAACTTGTGGATGTCCCAATCCCTGGATGTGTTCAAAGCCAGATTGGATGGGGCTTTGCCCAACATGGCCTGTGGGAGATGTCCCTGCCATGGCGGGGGGGTTGGAACTAGATCTTTAAGGTCCCTTCCGACCCAAATCATTGTGTGATTCTGTGGGGGGTGGTGGGGTCACACAGGAGGAAAGCGGCCCGGAGTGCAGGGGGGCTGCTTTGCCTGATCGCTCATTTGTGGGTGGGAGTGGGAGCGGGATTGTGGATGTGCCGGGCAGCAGCTCCCGGGGTGGCTGCGGCGCGTTTCTGGGGCTGCAGTGCCACCTGCTGTCACCGCCGCCTTGTGCTGGGGACCCCGCTGGCTCCTTGTGCCCGTACCGAGGAGATACAGGCCAAGTAGAAACCTCTGTGTCTGTCTCCCTCCCCTCGTCCTGAGGATCAAACAGATTTGCTTGGAAAAAAAAATAAAAATCAATGTAAGCAAGAAAAAGCCAAGGGAAGAAAAGCAACGTCGGGGAAAAGGGACGGAGTGAGATGAGCACATGGGGCTGGGCTGGGCTCCTTGTGCACAAGGGTATCCCCACATTGTCACAGCACTCCAGGTAGACCCAAGCACCATGCAGGCATCATCTCATCTTCTGGACAGTTGGAAGTGCCCTCTTGCTTCCTTCTGTGTGTGTGTCTTTTAGGAGCTTCAGCAAGTGTTACTTGAAATTATTGCTGCTCCTCACTGGTTCTGTGAAAAAAATGGATTTTTCCTCCATATCCATGTGTTGATGTGGCCCAGAGCAGACTGACCATTTCCACCTCTCCCATTCAGCTCTTCTCAGCCAAAAAATCCAGGTGTCGCTTCCTGGGTCACCCACCATTATCATTAACCTCTCAGAAAGGAGGAGTTCGTGCCCTGCAGAAAAGCCCAAAAGAGATGCCAAATGAGATGCCAGCACCTCCATTTATATTGAAAAAAGGATGGAAACCTAAATAAGAATTTAAAAAAAAAAAAAAAAAATAGAAAGACCAGATTGATCCTAGCTGCTGAAAATTGTTGGGGGAAAAATAGTCATGAAATCCAGACCCAGACTGGCCAGGCAGCTTTCAGAAACAACAAAAAAGTTTAGAGGAAACCAGATACTCGCCATGAAAATTTGCAATTCTTTGTTGAACAAATGTTTCCATGGAAAAGCTCTGTTTACCCGTCACTCATCCTGTTGGCTTACCAGGATGTTGTGCAGCTGGACAGGCAATGCCCAAAGGAGAGGAGGGGAGGGGATGCAGTGCCAACAAATCTGAATGCAGCCGTGAGGAGAGAGCAGTGAGCGCGTGTTTGCCTTTTAGTCTTCCACCCATGCAGGGTACTGTATGAAATGCATTCATTTCTCATGGGCAATCCACTTTTGGGAAGGAGAGCTTCCAAAGGTCTGGTCCTGAGCAGGTTGCAGAGTGAAGGGTGCAGCTATAGCAGTGTATGATTGAGGGCTCAGGGTGCACAGGGGCCACTGGAAGAGCCTAACGGGTTTTTAGTAGAAACCTGTTGGAAAAGCTCAGCAGGTCCAGTCTTGGTGTGAACACATGTCCAGAAGCAGACAGACAGAAATGGGGGCTTTGGGAGGAGAACCCCCATCTTTGAAAGTTCAGACTCGCATGTTGAACAACCCAATTGCCTTTTCCCCAGGAGAGATGCAAAGCAGCGGTGCATTTCCATCAGTCATCTGTAAGCCCATCCCAGGATCTGGCCAGAATTCTACTGGGCACAGCTTTCAGAGCCAGGGAGGTGCTGGCTGGCTCTGACCTAACATTTTCTTATAGTGCCATTGGGATTGTCGGGAGAGAACCGCAAAAGGGAAAGGCTGGATTCGAAACCCACCACTTGGACCCAGACAAAATGAAATGGGGAAAGTAAAAACAAGGGGAAACTTGGCCACAGTTGCTCCTTTCACAGGCTTCTTGCATTGGGTCATAAGAAACCAGCCCACAGAGAGGCGGGCATGTTACTGTCTGCTGTGCAGTGTCCTGGGGAGCCAGGGAAAGGGGCCAAGGAGAGACCGGATCCTGGAAAGCAGCCCATGCTGCCTGCCAATGTGCACTGCCAGAGGTGGGAAGTGGGGAAAGTCATGCACGGCCTCCCCACCTCCTTGCTGGTGTGGGGCAGCCCAGGAGGAGCCCGTGGGCTGCTGCTCTTCCTGGGTGCAGCATGCATGTGGAGCACGGGGAAGTTTGACTGCCCTGCACCCCCATTTCAGCACCCAGTGCTGATTTGGGTATCTTGATCCCACACAGAGTAAAGGGATCTTCACCTCCTTTGAACTTCTGACTCTTAGGGTTGGTGCATCATACTCTGTTCTTGGCTGCATCCCTCTCTTTGTTGCCCCTTCATGATGTGCTCCCCCTCTTGCTGAGAGCCCTTTCCCACCGCTCCACAGCCTGGTGCTCTCAAAACACTTGGTGAGGACTGTCCCTTGCTCTGTTTATCTCCAGCTCTGGTTTTGGTGGGAGCCTGTCTGCAGCAGCTGCAGTAATGTCATTTATGAGGCTGTGCTGACAAACACCACAGAAGTCCCTGGCGCGGATGTGTCTTGATCCTCCCGCACCCCCCTACCTTCATGCTTGAGAGTGTGTTTGGGATTCAGTTGTGATTCAGTCTCTGTCTGGTCCTCATCCCTGACCCCTTCCCCACCTCTCCTTTTCCCCCGAAGACGGTAAGTGCCTCTTCAACGTGCCTTTGCTCCAGCGTCTGATCTCAACAGGCCAAGCATTCACTCTGTGCCAAACTGGCAGGCGGCTCGCTTTCCTGGCACGTGGCCTCCTTGGCTCTCTGTCCAGACTGATTTCTTTTATTTTTATTGTTTTATTTTTCCCTGTCTTTAAAATTCACCATTGGTTTTAATTAGGTGGCCGTGGACTTGCAGCCTTGGGGCTGGAGGGCTTCCAAAGAGCAGGAAAGAGGAGGTCTAGAGTGGCAGGTCTGGTGGCAGTGGCACTGCAACCCAGCTCAGGGTGACCCAGCAAATCTTGCTTTCGAGAGAGCGCAACTGATCTGAGTCAAGGGCCAAGAGGCAGCCAAAGGGTTTTTTTTTTCTTATTCCAGCATGCTCCCAGTCTCCCTGCAGCTACTGGAATCTCACCATGGAAATGCCACCTCGAGGACCCAGCACCGGTGCCAGGGTACAGAGAGCATTGGTGGCAGAGAAAGGCAATGGGGGCTGGTTCCCAGACCTGAGCAACAAGTGAAAAATGTGTGAACCCCAGAGAAAAAGTAAATGTCTGAATGTCCCACGCAGGGCTTCCGTCCTGGAGGGGTTTGGATCCTCCTTGGATAGAAGGTGCTTATGCAGAGGAACAACATGGTCAGCTTGGAGAGAGTGGAGGCAGGTCCCAGTCCTATTGCAGCTTCCTGGGGGGAAGGTTTAAAGCCACCTCTGAAAGGCCCATGCCTATCTCCAAAATAGCCTCTCCACAGAGGGTTTGTGCACCCCATACGGGCCAGCCAGGTGCAGAGTCTGTCCTGGACAGCCTGTGCAGGATGTGATGCTGTACACTGTGAGCTGAATTAGTTCCTTGGGGAAAAAAGAAATTATTTATTTTCTCCTGTTGATTCCATATGATCTATGCCTGGGGGGTGGGGCTGAAGAACTTCAGGGAATCTGAACCAACAAAGGATGTTTCAGGAATCTGATTTTTAGTGGCTTCATCTCTGGATATACGTTTTGGAGCAAGCAAATGGCTCTGGATTGACAGAGTTTGCAGAGCCATCCCAGGACAGTTCCCAGGATAACTGGGGTTCAGCTCCAGCCAGAACATCACTGATTTGGGGTGTTCAGGAGACACATCTTCTCCTTTCAGACCTGAGCTGAGCAGATGTGGTCCCTGCCTTGCCAAGCCCGAGGGACCAGTGTGCAGGTGGGTTGAAGGGATGAGAAACCTCCATCAGGAGCTGAGAATGAGTTTGGATGGGACATCTGCTCCCAGGACAGTGTCTGCATCCTGCTCCTCAGCAACACACACACTTTACCCCACTGGAGGAATGGCAGCAGAAGGGTGGGCAGCAGGCTGCTGTCATTGCTGCTGCCCAAACAGCTCCTGGGAGTCCCAGCTTATTTTCTCCAACCTCCCCAAGACCTGGCAGTGAGGGAAGAGGTCAGTTCTGCCCCAGCGCTGAGCCCCATGACTTCAAGACTCAGCTCTGAAAGCCCTACATGGTTGTCACTCCCAAAAATATCTCTGTCCCTCCACCCTGCTGTTGTTCTTTCATTTTATTTTTAAATCTGCTGCTCCTGTTAGCTCTTTTCTATTTGTTTTTGGTTCTTATTATTCCTGGCTTCTCCCAGTGTTTTGGTTTCCCTCCTCAGCCCTCATCCGGATGTTTATTCTCACTGCTTGTTTTCATATTTTCCCAAGGTGCCTCCTGGCTGTAGCTGGGCAGAGGTCTGTGTTTGGACTGGGCAGGAGCTCGCTCATAGCTGGGCTGAGACCAGCTGCTAGACCATCACCTGGAGAAAGCGAGCTGGTCCAGGAGAGAACACCAGAGCACTTGTAGCCTGCTTTTTCTTCCTGCTCTCTTTCTCACCTTGGCATCTCAGTTGTTTGCCAAGGAGAAGCAGAGCACTTGCCCCATTTAGGAGTGTGGCTGGTATATGAATGCAGCAGCTCCTCTAATAGAAGAGCTAGCAGCAGAATAAAGAAGGTGGGGAAAAAGGAGTTAGCCCATCTCTGAGGAACTCAAAGGGACAAACACAGTGATGTACCCAAGGTCATGCGGAGGATCTCTAACACCCTTGGGAGATGCTTTTCCCATGTCTTCATTTGACCTGCCAGTGTGGCTGTGCCTTGAGATATCTTGAAAATCAGACATGGTCATTCAGTGTCTCCACCTACTAAAACTGAAAAAGTTTTCTTATTGCCTCATTTTAGGATAAAAACACACAAGTCTGGCACTGTTTCTTCCATGCTCATCATTCTCACGCACACACTGTGCATCTTCTCCCTGCTCATCCAGAAATGTTTCTCAAGGCTTTTTTGGGCTCCAGTTAAGACACATCCCCATGGAGCAAGCAGAAAGAACGGTTATATTTCTTCATGGACACATCTGTGACTGAGGCCTATCATTGCCCCTGCTTTTGGAGGGTGTATTTGGGAAGGGTGGAGGGTCCTAAGTGTACACTCTCTAGGGGGAATGAGGGTTTGCTCTCACCCACTGCCATCAGGGTTACAATAATTCCCCACCCTCCCCTTGGCTTTTGCTCCTTTTTCTGTCTAATTGGGAGGAGAAATGAGGCAGCGTGAAAAAGGCTCTGCAATATCTCACATTAGAGAGCCATGGTGGCTCTGGGTATTTTATTGTACCCTTACACATCTTTCATCCCCCACCACAGCTGCTGAATTTCAAATAAACACAAGCACATGCCTGCATTTGCTGCAAGAGCTGTCCCAGCTTCCCTTGTTAATTTATTTATTCCAGTTCAAGGGCACAGAATTTTATTTACTTTATTCTTTTGGCATTCATCTGTATTCCTGTTCCCATCCTACAGCCTTTTCACTGGTGAGGTACCCAGAGCTACACAGCCATGGGCATATGGCCATGGGCATACATCTGGGGTGAGGGAGCCCCTGGCAAATTGATGCTTGTACCCCATGGATGGGACAAGGCTGTTCTCTGGTCAGTAGGTATTTATTTGAAGATCAATTCATTTGCAAGAGTGATACAATAGTCTAGAGAAGCCTTTCACATTTTTGGTATGGTTATGGTGAAATTTGCATTTGAGGCGTTAAAGAGCTGGCAGGGAGCTCTGTGCCTGGATATAGGGGCTTTTTATTGCTCGACTTCAAAGACGTTCAGTAATGGGAGCAAGTGTTCCAGGTAGGGAAAAACTCTTTCTTCTTTCCATGTGCAAAAGCATGCCAGAGGACACAAAGGCATCCACACACACACAGAGTTATAGGGCTCTGGGGAGGGTTAAAGCAGAGCAGATTGAGGGTTCCACATCAAATATATTATTATTTTTGGATGGAAAAGTCAGCTGACACAACAGCCCAAGCTGTCAGGATCCTTTAGGTTTAGGGGATGGGGGGAATGAAAATGAAAAGTACTTCAATTTACTGAAAGGAACCAAAACATGGCAATCTTTTAGTCAGTTTGAGGCCAAAGTCTGCAGGGCTTCACAAGAGCTGGGGTCTGGGTGCTGTGGGCATCAACCCCTTGCATGAGTTGGACCCAACACGAGGTCATGTCTCTAGGTCCTGCTCTTGGACCATGCACAGAACTGAGGAGGGCTGGTGAGAGAAGAATGCTTCCCATTGGGTCTGTCTCCAAAGGCTGGTCATCCCAGACAGCACACTCCAGTCCAAATGGGATTCAGCAAAAGAAATGTAAATGCTTCACTTTGCAGGCACCAAGTACATCCCTGCTGCTTGAAAACTTGGCAATAAAACTGAGTTTTCTGCTTGTGTGTTTTTTCCCAGAATCTTCATTCCAGAAGCAGGGCTGATATTTTGTAGCTTGCTCACTGCTTGGGATGAAAGTGAGTGTTGGAAAATCATGGGGGAAGGAAAACCCCACAGAAAGAGAGTAGAGAAAATTGGGTCATTTGCATTCAGAAATAGAGCTCATCCTCCTTCAGAAAATCACTTACAGTGCAGGACATCTCCTGTAGTGTGCTTGCAGTGCAATGTGCACTCTTCCCTGTCCTTCCTCACAGGAAAAAAAGGCCCGTTTGCCTGATTCTCCAGTTTCTCTGGCATCCCTTTTGACTCCCTTGCATAAGGGCACACATACATATGCACACCTGCATCGACAGCCATTGTTTGTGGCACCTGAGGGCTGCAAATATATGGTCATATGTTCACGGGGGTATGTCTCAGACATCTTCTGGTTTTGAGCCTAACTTCTCCATCCTTCGATTTCCAACCTATCACCATGGGGTATAGCCCCCAAAAAGGGACCTCTTCACTCCAGCTCCATGGACACAGCTCACCCTCCTCCAAAAGGGGTGAAACTCCAAGGCTCAAACAAATGTGGCTTTTCTATAGAAAGTTGATGGTGTCCTGAGTGGTCCATGACCTGATGTGGAAGCCGAGGTGAGGTCCATCCCCAGGTGCCACCATGTTCTTTAGGCCAATGCCCACCAGTGTCCTGGTGCCTCCATGCACCCGCAGACTCAGAAGCATCTCTGCTCCTGGACACAGTGAGGTTGACAGATCTTCTCTGTTGCTTTTTACTGGTCATTTTAAAGAAAAATTTCCAGGAGAGGCTGACACTGATGAGGGAAGGCAGCAGGGTTCCCTCTCTCCACAGGACTCTTCTCCACTGCAGCCCTCTCCATAGCTGTTTCCTACCCACGAGCAAGACACACAGGTGCCTGCAAATGCTTTGAGGACATTTCATGTCCTGCCCACTCCTTCCTGCACCAGGGAGAGTGAGCCAGGTCAGGGTGAGATTTCCACTGCTCCACGGAGCCAGCCATTCACCTCCCAAGCTGTTTGGCTAGATGAAATTAAACCAAAATCAGCAATTCTCAGAGCCCTGTGCCAGCCATGTCTGTGGAGGCTGGGGAAGGGGTGGAGCAGGGTCCATCTCTTCCTGCAGGCACAGTGAAGCTCTGTTTCAATGGGGAACATCGAGGCTGTGCCAGCCTCCTCTGAAAAAATGCAGATGAAGTCTCTTAAGAGGAGTGGCAGTACTGGAAGGGAGCCTGGTAGACCATCCCATTTGTGGTACTGATGTGACGGGTGGCATTACACACAGACTTTACTCCACTCTTTCCTTTTAACCCCTCTTAACTGTAAAGAGAAAGGTGGGGGATTTATTTTTCCTTAACATCCCCTTCCATCTCATGGCTGATGCTTTCTCTGCACCTTTTGACATTCCCCCATTTTTTCTTCCATCAGTAGTTGTTTGCTGAGATCCTGGGCTTATTCACACCACATCACCACCATTTTATCCAGATAATCCTCCCTGGAAAGCCAGGACTAGAACTGGTTCATTCATTGCTGCCCATTTGCTGCAACTCCACAATACTTTGTGGCAAAACTGTGGGCTCAGGGTTCAAATCAACGTTAAACCATCTGCCACCCTGCCTGAGCTCAGTGTCTGCTCCAGCCCAGGGATGCAAAGTTGGATGACCCTTGTCTTGGGAGTGCCCTGGCAGGAACAACACCAGCTTTCCCAGAAGTGGATGGATGTTAGTCCTTCCCGAGATGGCTGGTTTTGGAGGGGAAGTGCCTGCCACCCGGTGTGGTTGCTTTTGTGGGTGTCTGGGCTGCTTTATTGTTGCATTTCATAAGCAGCCCCCCCTGCCCCAGGGGACTCAGCCCAATGTGCTCACCTACTCCTGAGTCAGCTCCTGGCCACCGGCGCTGGGAACCACAGCGTCCTTTGCTGACTGCAGGGAAATTATTTTAATTAGTGGGGGTTTTGGCAGGCCTGGAAGACAACAGTACCCCTGCTGTGATACCACAAGGCTGGAGCATGTGCTTTGAGTATTTCCTTAGGCTGGGAGGTGTCTGAAGGGTTTCTGGGACCAGTTCCCAGCACAGGGCACCTGTACAAATGTGCAGGGCAGGACTGGCAGCTGGAAGCTGCCTGGAGTGGACAACACAGTTGAGCTGAGACATCCCGTGACACAGCCTGAAACATTCCCACTACAGCTTTCTGGGCAGGAGACCCCATGCCAGTGCCAAGGGCTGCACCTTGGAGAGAGAGGAGTTATGTTGATAGCACAAGAAAGGGAACATGCTGGTGAGGCTGGAGGTGGTGAGGCTGATGCTGCAGTGCTGACCATGTGCCAGGGACCATGCTGATGCACTGCAGAGGTTACACCCAGACCTGGGGGTTTTCCCCTCCAGAGCAGGCTCTCAGGCTTTCCCGTAGATGATGTTTCAATAAACTGCTTTCTTGTCTGTATTTAGAAACCCCTTTTTGCAGGGCTGGATCAATGCTTAGGTTAAAGAGGGAGTGTCAAGGGTTAGGGCTTGGCTGGCCACTAGACAAATGACAGATGCTCTCTATTAACCCCTCTCCCTTCCCAAAGGGGAAGAGAAAGGGAATAAGAGAGAGAGACTTATGGACTGGAAAAGAAAACAGCTTAAATTAAAATAATAACAATAAAATAGTGAAAGAATAACAATAAAATAGTGAAATATCCAAATATCAAATCCAACCCCTCAAATGTCAATTATGTCACTGTCACCACTGATGGCAGACACTGGGGAAGTCCCAGACTGGACTCAGTAGCAGACAGGAACCAAATTCAGGAGCTGGATTTGGGAGCTGGATTCAGGAACACACGGATTGGGATCAAAGGCAGAAGCATAGTCAGAGACCTCCTCAGATGCTGGCCACTGAAGAAGAGAAGCTCGTGATCCCTGAATAAGACATATGTGGAGTTTAATCCCTCACTGGTCAATTTAGGGTCACCTGTCCTGTCTGCTCCTCCCTGCAGGTGTGACCTCTTGTTTACTGCACCCCAGCTTGACACACAAGATTTAGCAGTGACCTTGGTCTCCAGGGAGGCAAGTATAAGCAAGAACCTTTCTGCACACACCAATCCTTAGTAGTAACTCTAAACATGGAGCATTATCACCACTAGAAGCAGACACTGTCTGCAAAATTATGTCATTAACTTCAGAAAGAGCAGTTACTTAGAAAAGACTTAACTGAAAAGCCAGATCCCTGAACAGAATTGGTTCTGTTCCAGCTCAGTTCAGGACAGAGAGGAGTCCCAGAGTCGGTCAACACAGAGTTGGCCATGGTCATACCTGATAGGACCTAAACCATGGAGCGATAGCTTTGTCTGCA
Source organism: Megaceryle torquata (assembly GCA_024611175.1). Lineage (NCBI taxonomy): Eukaryota > Metazoa > Chordata > Aves > Coraciiformes > Cerylidae > Megaceryle > Megaceryle torquata. The sequence continues at coordinate 19,842 of JANIJG010015163.1, read as the reverse complement.
GCACATTTGCAAACACCCATCAGCAGCCAGAGCACTGACTGATACTCAGACTTTCTCCCATGTTCTCTCCTTCCCATTGTCCTGTCAAGGCCTAGGGAAGCAGGTCTTTGTGCTGGGTTGGACTGGTGAAGATTGGTGTGGCATCACAGACCAATCTAAGGAGTGTGACTTAAAAGGGATCTGTACAGGACACACTGGTGAGAGACTGGTCACATTTTCATTCCACTGCAGGGGAGTATTTACACCCTCGGGTGACAGCCACCACCTCTCAGCACCTATGGGGAGAATGGCCGACGTTATTTTGCGTCTGCACAAATGAGACAGGAGGAAGAAAACACAATTCCTTGTATCTCTGACAAATCCTTCTTTGACAGATGAGATCTGACCTACTTTGCCCCAGAGCCAGATGATCATAGTTATGCAGACACATTTCCATCAGATCAGGGATGGAATGTTATATTACCACCCTACTATGAAGTGTCTGAGGCAGAGGAGCTGGATATCATGTGAAAATACTGTTTGTGGTTTAATCCTAAAGAGTTTTAAAGGAAAGAAAAACATCAGAGCATGCTGCACCTTTTCAAATGTGATCCCAACAGTACAAAACAATCAAGTGATAACTATACCAAGCTGCAAACTGACTGCTGCTATAAAATGAATCCTTGCCTGACTTTTCAGAGGGTCATTTTCACAGTTTTTGGCTTGGCATCGGTTCTGTCTTCTTCCATGGGATTTCACACCTGTTGGTATCCAACATGCTGCAGGTTCATGGTACAGGACAGAAATTAGAAGACGTTTCCTTATTCTCTCAATAAATCCCCTTTTCAACCATGCAAATGTCAGAGTGGCATTGCTGGGACTCCCCTCCCAAAGCAGTGGTCACACTGATGGGTTTCCAGCTCTGCGTCAAGAAAACAAGCACTGTTTTGCCTCTGACTTCCTATGTGGGTTGTACTCCTCCAAAGTACAACAGGTGGTAGTACAATATCGCAGGAGTACCTTGAAAGAGATGATATCCTGGAATACAGCTTGGATGTAACTCAACCAGACCCCACTGACAGTATTTGATGTGGGCACTTGATTTATGATAATTTAATTTGCAACTTTTGTTCTGTTTTTTTAAAAGTTATTGTGGTTTCTAAACTGTAATCCAGACCAAGTCAACATAAGGGGAGGATGAAGTTAAATACAGGAAAACAAACAAAACCCCATCATTTTCCTTTTTATTTTCAGATTGTAAGGTTACTTTTTAATTGCCCTCACTTTCCAAATGAAAAATGACACAAAGATGCTCATATTGAGTCTCAGAAGATACTGATAGGAGCTGAAGTGCTGAGATGCCTGTCATCAGGATATATAGGCTTACAGCGAGATATTCAGAAAGATTAAAGGTACAGCTTGTACAAATTCTGTAATCTTGGGGATGTCTGATGCTCTTGTGATGGCTGGGAAAAGCTCTGCCTGTCTTGCCAGGGAGATGCCACTCAGGCACCAACAGATCAGGCAGGTTAGCCAAAATCTTTGCATACTGGAGACAGTAAAGCATGAGCCTGGCAAAGCAACAGTAGAGGAAAATTCATGACTTTGCTGTTGTCCAGGTTCAACAGAAGGGAGGATGTTCCTCTCCTATCATCCAATAAACCCTGTATCCTGCAGCTCATAGCCTACTGGCAAGGGTGCTCTCCAGGGAGAAATGCATTTCAAGTTCTTAGGGCTGCGGTGGATGAGGGTATGTGTAGCTCCTTCCCTTTTTTGAGGTGGTGTGTTATGAACAGAAAGCACCTGCAGTTTCATTGAATGAGGACCTTTGTCCTGTCCAGATATTAAAATGCCAAGGGCACCCCCGGTGACATGGTCCCACTGTGAACTACCCGATTGTGCTTCTCTGTGGGAGAGGACCTGGCCAGTGGGCTGCTGCTCTCCCCAAGCCAGTGCAGGCATGCACAGCAGTGCAGGGGTGAAAGGGTTTCTGTTCCAAGCAGAATGGACAGGAATTTGGATCTTGCAGGCTGGCTGCTGAGGTTACAAGAGTTTGAACTGCTGTTTTGGATTTGGAACACCTACAGCCTGTTCAAGGCTCACCAGCCTTTTGAGAACAGCTGCTTTTCTTGCCGCACCACTTGCCACACATGGACAGACTAGTAAAAGGAGCATAAGCCAGAGAACTTTCATGCCCAACAGCTGATCTGTCTTCTCCTGAGTGTATCATTTGATCTGACATAAGGCTCACAATCCTCATGTCGCCTCTCACCACCGCTGCAATGACAACACACCAAATGCCAACTGCCAGTGGACTCTCCTGTGCTCCACTTGCCCGACTGCTTGGCTGTGATGATCCTCATCCCTCCAGAGCAGCTTTTCTGTACATGGCTGAGCCTAAATGAGATCATCTGGACCCATCCTCATCCCAGAATATTTCCCAGCTAGCAGTACTCCAATATGTTGCCCAGAATCCTGTCCCCAAGGTGACACTGGCACTGGTGATGGCAGGATAGCAAGGTTTCCACAAGATGGCATCAAAAGACCTGGGCTTCCCTTCCCAGAGCTCAGACCCCACAGGACTTAGGGCTTTCCTGGGATGGTTTCAACATCAGCTGCAGACAGAGACATCTCTGGGGAGAGGGAAGAGGGGTATCTGTGTGATGTGATTTTCATCAGGGATTTGGCCTGGAAGGGTGAGCCCTCAACCCTGACACCCACCACTGCTTTCCCAGGGGCTGCAAGGGTGTTTGACCACCAGACCTTATCAGGGAAGGGCAGCTACAGAGAGCAACCACCTGTGGAGACCACTAAGGAAATAAATGTGCTCCTCTCCTTGTGAGCAACTGCAACAAGTGGATGGAGGGGGGTGGGATAGCAGCGGTTATCAAAAAAACTAGGAAGAAATAACATCATAGCTTGAACCAGGACTGATGTATCCAGGTGAGGCAGGTTCACCTTTCACAAGGCAGCAAAGCCAGAGAGAAACCACAGGGAGGGGGAACAACAAACACATTTGACCCCAGAGGTCCCTCTTACATTGCTTTAACACTGCCCCATGTTCTTATTTGTCAGACTGGGAGGCAAGGTTTGGAGCACTTACCCCATATACATGGTCCCTGGGGTGTATCCAGAGCTGGTTCCACCCTGTAAGAGCAGTGGCCTCAAACGCTGCCTCATCACAGCCATCATCAGGAGCGATGTCTGGCATCACACAGGCACGGCTACGTGTGCTGTAGCTGGAGCATTTGCCCACCAGCAGCAGTGGTGTTTGCCCCAGCTCCTGATAAGCTTCACAGATGTGAAACCCAGTCTGTGAAACCCACTCTGAGGCTGACCTGGCTGTGCTTGGCACTGTGCTGAGGAGTCTATCAAAAGGATGGGATCTGCTGTGGAGTAAGCGTATTTGAGTGCACACAAAATATGACTCTGTGGTTTGTTGTGTTTGGACTGTTTTGGCAAGTGGGAAACTCCAGCAGGACTGGTGAACTATTGCAGCCCTTGGAGAAATTGCAAGTCAAGCAAACAAAAAAACAGGCAAGTCTCTGACCTTGTGTCCTGGTTTTGCTGGGATAGAATTATAGGCCAGCCATGGTGTGCAGGCTGTTAGCAGTTTGGACTCAGCCAGGAGCTTAAGCTGGAAGGGGCAAAAGCCAGGGCAGCTGACCCGAGTTGGCTTGCAGCTGTATCTCATACCATGATGCTTACTGTAAAGGAGGAAGTTTGCTGAGGATGGGGGCTCCTTCTTCCCTTCCTGTTTCTCCTCCTCTTCCTCCACTCAAAGGTCACCATCCCTGGAGGGGCTCACTCATCATTCTGCTCCTGAGGGCTGCTGTCCTGTTTAATGTGACCGCTGTATGTTCACTGGGCTGAGTATAACTTTGTGTACTTAATATTAGTTTTGCTATTTAATTAAATCTGTTTTTATTTCAACTCAGGGGCCTCATCTCTCCTTTTCCCGATCCCCCTTCTCAGCTGGTGAGGGGTCATCGGGTGATAAAGCAACTGCTATATTTCAGCTCTGGATGTGGGCTAAATGGAGACACCTTGTCCTGTCAGAACAAGTGGAAAATGTTAATCAGTGAGAGTCTGTCCCTTGGCAAGTGTTCAAACGCGGGGTAAAAGTGAATAACCAAGCCCGAGTAGAACTCCTGGAGGCTCTAACAAGATGCAGTGCAGCAGGCTGTAATTGTGGCAATATTGAGGTCATCCAGTCCTACAATAATGAATGTGTTCTTCCTTCAGAATCCGGTGAGAGGGTGCCCTTTGAAACAGTGGGGTTTGCTTTTTAATTTTTGGGTTTAAACTTTAAAATAAAATAAAAATTAAATAGTACACAAAGGCCTAAAGGTGCCTTAAGGGGAGCTGAGCCTGGCCGGTGGCCTGAGGCTCTCTCCCGGTGCGCTCCCGTCTCTGCACACGGTGGAGCTGTTGCTCCGCGCCGGGGCCGGAGTCGCGGCGGAGGCTCCGCCGGCACCAGCGCCTGCTGCGCCCGAACCGGATCCAGACCCCGATCGGACCCGGACCGGACCCGGACAGGCAGGAGTTTACTTTTCTTTCAAAGATTTGGGTTTTGTCTGAGAGGCGGATGGTGGGGCTCAGGCAGCTGTGCACGGGGCACCGGCACAAAACACGGGTGCACCCAAAGTTAAGCTATTTTGCTCCTGTGAGTGGGGCCAGGAGTCAGAGGCTGAGTCAGGGGGAGCAGCTTTAATCAGGTAGAAGCAGGCTGAAGTGGAAATTGAAGCCAGGATCCTTACCCAGGACATTGCTTCAGGTATAGCTGTCTGGGAGAAAATAAAATTGCAGAAGCCCTGACAGTTCCAGTTCATCCTTCTGCCCTCACCCTGGCCATTGGCTGCCCTGCAGAGATCCCTGCCAGTACACAGGGACCCACTGCTACTGCTGCCCGTCCCTGCTGCCACCTTGTCAGGCCCAGCCCTGGCATGTCTCAGGGCAGGTTAGAAGGGTATTTTTGTGTCTGATCCATGCGGTCACTGCTGTGTTATAAGAGGTGACGCTTGGTGTCAGCTTCAGGTGAGCCCTGCTTTGACACTGAGACAGCTCTGGGGTGTGACACTGTGTGTGGGGACACCGACACAGTTCCACTCACCTGTGTCTCCTCGTGGCCAATGCTACCACATACATCTTCAGTCCTCTCTCACATGTTCCTGCTTTTGTGGATTTGGGTTAGCCTGGCCCCCATTTCTCCCTACCGTACTCAGCAGATCTGAGGTCTCACTACTTTTCAGCTGAGGAGACTTGTAGGTGCAGAGAGTAGGTTGAGGATCAACAGTGACTTTAAATAACCTGACCCAAAGCCTCTCTGAGCAGCTGGCTTTGTCAACCAGTGATAAAACTGCCTGTCTGTAAGCTTTTTCTGTACAAAGCTTTAATATTAACATTACCAGAAAAAATGTTTCTCTTCCTTTTCAAGAACAGGAGGAAGCAATACCCATCCTCTGAGGAGGGCATGGCTGCCAACCACCTGTGCAGCAGCTTTCATGCAAGAGGTTCATTGCAGCACTGGCACCACAGTCCGGGCTCCTGCACACCCTGGGCCAGCACTGAGTGTTGGTACATGCTGAAGTCTCCTGGGCATTGATGGAGAGGCTGCCTTGGGAAGCCAATGGGGCATAAGATTGTGCCTAAGTGCTTTCCTGGCTTGGGGATTGTAATTATTAATAATTGTAGTTAATCTCTGCCTCGTAGAAGTCAGCCTGTACACCACATCTTGTTTAAGCTATTTAAGATACTTTTTTGTTTACTGCAACCATCTCTGGCCCATCATATAATGACAAACAGCCTATGAATTATCTGTTACATGTTATTAATGTTTTATGGCAATGTTCAATGACAAAGAAGCAATGGAAATCTACCAGTGCTCAAAGGAGAACCTCAAATAACCCCATGCCAAATCCAAGTGTTTTCAGCCTGCTGCTGAGGCTATGAATATTGCAGATATTACATATCTTTGTATGGTATTTGTTAAATATTTAAGGTCAGAGAAGAGATTTTAGCCTAAATGGCTGCTTCAAGTTGCAGAGTTGGAAATTTGCAAGATTATTGCTGGAACCCACAGGCAAACGCAGGTTTGCTTTCAGATCCAGGCTCCTAATATTTTGTATTAGTTTAGGCAACCATTCCCCAAAGTTCAAATACAGGTTACTGCTCATGCTACCTGGAGCTATAAAG